>WSFP011415727.1:0-23777 GCA_009831015.1 Picea engelmannii
CAAAAAGAGGAAGATGACCAGAGGTGATAAATCCATTCAGATTACTGATAAAATAGTTGAAGGTGGTCCCTCACAACCTCCTGACAGACAAATTTCTCTTGTATAGAACCTACACCTATGGAGATATCATCAAGTAAATTAAGGAGTTTGAAGGGTAAAAAACTCATCTTCTCCCCACCTGTTGTTATAGAAACAGTCAAACCTAGAAGACCTTTGACCAGATCAACAACTAAATGGTATATTCATGTGGAAGAGGGTACAAAAAAATCCTCATCTCAGCAAAAGGACAAAGATAAACCATCTAAACAACCCATTGAGATTATTTGTATCAACACTCCTCATGAAAGTAATCCTACTTTCAAAAGACTCAGGAGGCATCTTAAGGATACAAGGGCTGAAAATGACAATTTGAAGAAGGAAAATTTGGAGGCCCAAATAAGGATGAAGGATATGTTAGACTTATATGAGAATACTATTGATAAAGCAAGATACATGGATAATAGGTCTCTACCCCTTCACAGGAAACTTAAGAATGTGTATAAACATGAGAGAGTTTGCCAAGATGAGTTCATGAAATTGAAAGTAGAGTTGCAACATTTCAAAGAGAAGGTAGCAAAAATGAATTTGGATATATTGGCTAAGGTGGCTACTATAAGGAGTACCAGGAAAAATATGAATACAGGATACTATTTCACATGCGCATCATTTTTTCCATGGTTCACTTTTTGCATATAATTATAACCTAATTAATGATTTTGGTCTTGAGATGAGGTTACCATATTTATATGATTTCTCCACTATTACTTCATGTTTCAAGAAGTTTGTAGCAGGATCTGGAAGGTTTTTCGCAACTTCTTATGTAAGTTTTAAAGGTTGGAGTCATTTTGGAGGTAAAAAGGCACCTACAGGAAATTTGTAAGGTAGCTAGAGAGGTAGTGGGGGGGGCCAGAGGGCCCATAGTGATAATAGTGGAGGCCATTCAATGTAAGGTGGACTATGTCCACTATATTATTAAATAAATCCCACTATGGTAGTTAGATATAATAAATGTAAGAGGACTTCTTAGAAGGTTCTACTTCTAGAAAATTCCTCCTCTACAATGTTCTTAGGTGATGGTATCACTATATAAATGGGTTCAAGAAATGTAATGGGGCATGAAGAGAAATATTGTATTTGGAGTTGAAGCTCATTAGGAGGATGCCCCCTCGAAGAGGCAAGTGAACAAGAGAGGATCCCTTCCATAATAGGATCCATTGTATGGTGTTACCCTACCTCAAGGGTTTGATAGTAATAAATGAGATTTTGCATATTGTTCTTGTATATCTGTTGTGGTGCTTTTGTATTCAGTCTTTGGTTCTTAAAAAAAATTCACAGCGCGTGGACTCACTCATGTTGTGAACTCGTTTTTTTAGGACAATATGCAGCGCAAGTGCTGCTAACTAGGAGTTATGAATATTTTGAAGCTCAAAAGTATTGTCATGTGTCAGGTTGATCTCGAATAAGAATTTAGAATATTAGTTACACATCAAAGGCTACCTTCTTCAAGGAGTTGCCTACAGTAAAACCACATGCATCAAGTTGTTAATAGTTTTTCTAAATGATGCCAACATTTTCCTGGAAAATAGCATTATGTTTACATTTCTCTTGTATAGCTAGTGCCATGCCTTTCTTAGGCATATAATCCTATGCGAAAGTTCGGTGGTGAATTGTAAACACGTTTTTTGATATTTTTGTATTTAATATGCATTGTAACTCTATGAGGAGGTTTGAATGGTTATAAAATGAGGTTCTTATATTTAGTTTCAAACTGTAACAAAGTTTCCCAATGTATGTACCAGACTCAAGAATCTTTAATAGTGAAAGATCATTTTACTTTCCTACTGTCACATATGTTTCTATCTCACTTTAATATTAGTTGTTGGTGAAGGATTCATCATTATGCTTGTTTCTTACTATAGTAAATGATTTATTGTTAGTAATTCATGAAAGTATGATCAAAGTGTTCTCTCTTTTTTATTAAGAAGTTCTTATTCAATGGTATTTCTTCCATATGTGTTTCAAAAGTACTTGATGTGACCTGATACATGTATTTCATTCTTCTTGCTAAGTATTTTGTCTCCCGTTGATATCTCTAAACACTGATTTGAAGCTATTGAAATCCTTGCTTGTTGGTGTGTATTTCATGGAGGTTTTTGTGTTGACATCATAAATTGAGTATCACACTGATTTGCCACACATTGAAGACAATTATTATTCACATTCTAATGGGTATTAGGCTTACATCTACGTCATTCTAGGTGTGACTTATAGTGCTAACATTTTTGGCACCATTGTCGAGGAACAAATTGAATATATTTCCTTGGGTTGTACGACAAGGATACTATTGATTTTGTTGGTGTATAGAAATCAGTAAACAAAATGACTGCATAGTGCACCTGAAGACTCCAAATTTCAACTATGTCTCCCAGGAATAGGCATACAAGAGATAACCCACAGTCACCTCTAGCTACACCTGAACCTGATCCAAAAAAAATCATAAGGAAGAGAAAAGCTTTGCAAGGAGCTTCCTCTTCTAAATTCTCAGGTATGTTTGGAGACTTACGTGACCCTGTTTTCCATACACTAGTTGTTGTTTATGTTATTACTCATTTACCTATAACTAAAAAATTTGTAAAGTCGGAATTAGAATATTTTCCTGTAGAATACACAACTTTTTCCCCTGACTTGAAAGAAGAAAACTTCAAAAGTTTTGATTTTCTTGCATCTCCTGAAACTGTAAAGTAGTTTAGACTTGAAAGTTTGGAATATTAACATTTCTTAGGTTCTCCAAATCCTCATTCATTTAAATTTCATGTAACTAAAGAAGAAGGAACCTCAGTTTTCATTAAAATCTCCTCAACCCTACCCAAGTCCCAGACAACTTCTGTTAAATCTGAATTTTCTCCACCTTATACTCCTTTTCCAAAACCTCCTATTATACAAATTGCATTTTTACCTGTTAAGTCACCTTGTACTTCTCCTAAAATTAAAATTCTTCCTTTTCCAAATCAAATGGTAGGGATTAATCCTCCTCATAACAAAATGGATGCCATTGGTGTCGCTAGGTATGCACCATTAGTGCTTCCTCAGCTTGTTGGTCCTAAAGTCTGCACCTGACTGCTAAAGGGAAAAGCTAGGTCACCTCAAGTTTAGAATGGTCTTTTTAATTTTGTTGGTCAGTTAGAGGGTTGGTTTACCAAGATGAGAGCACGGTTGGGTTGGCATAATGATACAGATGAGGGTCCTCCTTGGCTGGTGGCACACTAATGATAGACAAGTGAAATAATAGAGGTAAAAACAAAGGGAAACGAAAAACCACTCAATGAATAATCTGCTGCAAGGAGTTTAATACCTAAAATATCAGTTCAAGACACTACACATGTATCAAAAACACAATTACTCCCATAGGTTGCAATAGAAAAAAATATTCATCAAAGCATAGATGTTATCACAGGTGCATATTAATAAAGACAAGTTACACAGTAGTTGAAGGAAAAGAAATGTACTTCGCACAAATCAAAATTGTATTCAACATAAGAAACACATACGAATTTGGACACAAACACACTGTCATCAATAGTATCTTCACCAGGTAGAAATATTTAGTCCATGCACAAAATGGGTCCAACCAGTTGTTGTATTTATTTCTTTCCCTTAAAACTCAACCCTCAAAACATACAGAAACTACATATTTATCAGAAATGCAGAGGCCCTCGATCAGTGTGGAAATGGGGTTTAGCTCTACACCTCAGCTGTAAAACAACTTATTAACTTAACTAAAACACATTGTTGGAGTATGTTAATGAATACTCTGAACTTGACTTAACAAAAATGAGTGGTTCTTATCGCACATAGAAGACCACTTATTATGTCTTAAACTAAAGGAGTCCAACAATTAAATAACTGAAAATTGTTATTGGAAATGATATAATATTTATGCTCACATTGGAGTGAACTGAGATCTGACAGAAATGAACAAGAGTGATAGAATTGAGTTCTTTATTGATCATGGCATGTACGTGCATTGTTGGAGGCCACTGGAGACAACTAGAAGTGTGGTCGTGTCTTTCCCCCACTTATCGTTTTGAGGACAAAAGCAAGTCGTGTTGCACTTTTCTAGACTCTGTACATGTAGTTTCCTCGTTCCTAGTTTGGTGCCCCTTTTAAACCTTTCAAATATGTAATAAATGTGGGTGAGCTACTTCAGAAATTCAACATTCAAAATTTTCGGACCACAAATGATACATATCCTCTCGAAGTGACAATGTTGCGAAGTGATGTGGTGGCCTGATGTCATATGGTGTCACAGCTACTGATGTGTCACATAATACGAGTGACATGTGTCACATAAGGTGAGTGAAATGCATCACTCAAAAATGAGCGGATGATGGGACCCAAATGACCAGAAATGAGTGGCACATGTCAGGGCCAGATGAAAGCCACGTGTCTTGATTTATGAGTTCCACCTGTCTTCGACACTTTGGCACTCCAGAGCTCTAGAGAACTGGGTTTGATCTGCATCTAAATATACTAGAGTGATAATCTCGCAAAGTCGTTAATCCATGCTTATATTAGACCTATTAACCCGAGATTAATACTTTAATCATTAAAGGATTTCGAGAGTTAGAAACTTAGGGAGACCTGTAGTGTTGCATTTGAAAACCTCCCGGAGTAGTACAGGCCCAAAGTGACGTGGCAGTGAGGGCCCACTTCGACACTTCGGGGCTCCGGAACTCTGAAACTTCAGGAGTTTTGTATTTTGAAGCATGAAAATCTACTAGATTGACTTTCTCCCGGAGCCATTAACTCGCATTTTTTGTTAATTAGACTGTGATTACTTTAACCATCAATTTTAATGACTTCGGGACTTGGGAAGTTCATCCCTTCAGCAATTTAGGCCTGTGTTGATTTGAAAAACTCCCTAAGTAGTACGGGCCCGGAGTGACCTAGCAGTGAGGGCCCACTCTAACACTTCAGGGATTTGGAACTTCGGTACTTTGCTTGCTCTGGACCAAAACCTCCTAGATAAACAAACTCCCAGAGTGACGTGGCAGTGAGGGCCCACTCCGACACTTCGGGGCTCTGGAACTTCAGCACTTCAGCACATCGGGGCTCCGAAAATTCAGAGATTTGTGCTTGTCGTTAAACCTTGCACGATTTTGAAAACCTTGAATGCACAAAAACCATTGATTTGAGTGGCTTTTTGGATCTCCATCGTTGCAATTTTAACATGTCTGTTCCCACCATTAAAGCCCGAAATTTACTGCTTTTGAATGTTGCATTTTTTTTATCATGGTTGTTCCTTGTGCATACAACATACTTGATCGACCTGTTGTAAGCTCAATTAATGGAAAACAAGATGACAATTAATTCAAACCAAATCATGATATGCAATTACCTCTCAAGAAAACAAAAAGATGGCGCAAAGAATCAATTAAAGAGAAAAAATAAAACGTGGATAATAACTTAGAAAGAACAAAACAAAGAATTAGGATTTAAGAAGATGTTATAGGTGAATCGAAGGGGTAGGGACACGATGTAGACCTAAGTTCCAACATTGGCTCCAATCGGGCATAGAACTTCCATGTGAGGTGCTAAGAACAACAGATCAATGCCTTTGAATTTAATAACTTGCTCCCACCTTCCTTTTCTTACCTCTGTTTCTGTCTGCCATCCATGTATCTCTACCACTATCTCTCAGCCACGCATCTTTGAAAATTAACATTGAATTTAACCCCAGTGCCTCTGTTGCGATATGGAGTCTTTATTCAATATGAATCTTAAAACTACAACTACACACAAACTACTAAAAAAACCAATATACCGAAAACAAACTGTGAACTGGAAAATTAACTACTTGAACTAAGAGCTTAATCAATCTACCTACTCTATTCAACTGAAAACCAATTAATCATGTGTAATCATATTTCCAGTGAAACCAAGAAACCATTTGACTGAGAACCATAACTCTGTGTATGTCACTGTTTAGAATAATCCAAAGAGGATATACCATATGCAACAAGAAATTAGTAGGCATCTTGTACTCACGGTTGCAAAAGCTGATCATGCTAAAACTTGCCACATTTGAGATTTTGGAAAAATAAGAATCCATCCATCTCATTATTGGATCTTGAAACTCATGAAAAGCCTCCAACTGGTTGAGAGGACAAAGTTGTTTTTGTGTAATATTTTCATTATAAACAAGACCGAGATGCTCCTGTCCTCATTGAAACAACTCATGAAAGTCATGTGATTCACAACCATAAAGGGAAACAAAACACTCCTGATACTGCTCGTCTTTTTGTTTGAAATCAATGGGTGTGTCTTCTGCATTGCTGGTTTTTCCTTGTTCTAGCTCCAAAATGTCATATTCAGACTTATAGATTTATTGTTGCTCAACAATTTCAGAAGGAAGGGGAACAACTTTCTCGTGACCTTCAACATCACTTTCTTCATAGTCAATCAAATCTTTATGAGAACATAGAACAACATATCTATCATAACAATGACTAACTGAGACATCTAGAATAATGCAAGATGTATCCAAAGCCTTGTTATCATCAATTTCATCATTAATGTAATTCCCAACATCATCTTTTTGAATAAAAGGATCATAATAAGAGTCATATGTAATTGAATCTTCCTCCACTTCCTCAACGGAAAAATCCATTTTATTTTCAATACTAGAAGAATTAATAAGTGACTGTCGAATATGAGATCCAAATTCTTCGCAACAGTCTCCAAAAAGTAAATCAATTGGAAAAAACCTTTTACAATGCTCACTGAATTCAGCATGGAACTCTTCCAGGGAGGAGAGGCTAGCAGAGGGAAAGGATCAATACCACTCATGAGCATCTCCCTCTAATTAATACATGAACATCTTCATTAATACATCCTCATGATGTATTCCCCATTGATGCATGAGTTCATTAAACTCAAGCAAATTCTCAGCAAGGTTGTCATCTCTATGTTCTCTAAATCTAGGCAAGAAATCACCCCACTCATCTATAGTAGGAAAAACATTTGGAAATCTGGGAACAATAGAGAAATTAAAAGGAGAAAACCTTCGAGGCAAGATGGATTCCATCTGAAAATATGACTTCTTAATAATGTGGAGTCGCCACTAAATTCTTTAAGCATGGAGTCGCCAGGTGAATGATCTACAATCTAAATGTGTTTGGTCTTTGTTCACCATCAAATATTAGATCTGATCATTGTTGTTCTCCCAGGGAAACATATTTCGTTACTCCGTTCCCCGACAACGGTGCCATAAGATGTTGGTCCTAAAGTATGCACCTGACTGCTAAAGGGCAAAGTTAGGCCACATCAAGTTTAGAATAGTTGTTCTTTTTAATTTTGTTGTTCAGTTAGAGGGTTGGTTTACCAAGACAAGAGTAAGGTTGGGCTGGCACAATGATATGAATGAGGGTCCTCCTTGGATAGTGGCACACTAATGACAGACAAGTGAAATAATAGAGGTAAAAACAGAGGGAAACAACAAACCATTGAATGAATAATCTATTGCAAGAAGTTTAATACTTAAAATATCATTTCAAGACACTAAACATGTTTCAAAAACACAATTACTCCCATAGGTTGCAATAGAAACAAATATTTATCAAAGCATAGCTGTTATCACATATGCATATTAATAAATACAAGTTACACAGTAGCTGAAGGAAAAGAAATGTACTTCGCACAAATCAAAACTATATTCAAGATAAAAAAGCACATGCAAATTTGGACACAAATGCATTGTCATCAATAGTATCTTTGCCAGGTAGAGAGATTTAGTCCATGCGCAAAATGGGTCCAACTAGTTGTTGTATTGATTTCTTTCCCTAAAAAATCAACCCTCAAAACATATAGAAACTGCATATTTATCATAACTGCAGAGGCCCTTGACCAGTGTGGAACTAAGGCTTAGCTCTACACCTCGACTGTAAAACAACTTATTAACTTAACTAAAACACACTACTGGAGTATGTTAATGAATACTCCAAACTTGACTTAACATAAATGAGTGGTTCTTATCACACATAGAATACCACTTATTATGCCTTAAACTAAAGGAGTCTAGCAATTAAATAACTGAAAACTGCTACTGGCAATGACATAATATTGATGCACGCATTGGAGCAAATTGAGATCTGACAGAAATGACCAAGAGTGACAAAAATAAGTTATGTATCGATCATGGCATGCACTCGCGTTGTTGGAGGCCACTGGAGACAACCGGAAGTGTGGCCATGTCTTTCCCCCACTTGTAGTTTTGAGGATAGAAGCAAGTCGTGTTGCGCTTTTCTAGAGTCTGGATGTGTAGTTTCCCCATTCCTAGTTTGGCGCCCCTTTTAAACCTTTCAAATATGAAATAAATGTGGGTGAGATACTTCAGAAATTTGAAATTCAGAAGTTTCGAAGCACAAATGATGCATATCCTCCCGAAGTGACAATTTTACGAAGTGACATGGTGGCCTGATGTCATATGATGTCATGGTTGCTGATGCATCAGATAAGGAGAGTGACATGTGTCACATAAGTCGAGTGACATGCATCACTAAAAATGAGTAGATGATGGGACCCAAATGACCATAAATGAGTGGCACATGTCTGGGCCAAATGGAAGCCACGTGTCTTGATTGATGAGTGCCACCTATATTCGACATTTCGGAGCTCCAAAGAACTAGGTTTTCTCTTCATCTAAATCTCCTAGAATGCTCATCTCACGAAATCACTAATCCATTCTTATATTATACCTATTAACCCTAGATTAATACTTTAATCATTAAAAGATTTCAGGAGTTCAGAACTTCAGGAGACCTGTAGTGTTGCATTTGAAAACCTCCCGGAGTAGTGCGAGCCCAGAGTGACATGGAAGTGAGGGCACACTTCGGCACTATGGAACTCCGAAACTTCGGGAGTTTTGGATTTTGAAGCATGAAAATCTCCTGGAGTGACTTTCTCCTGAAGTCATTAACATATATTTATTGTTAATTACACCGTGATTACTTTAACCATCAATTTTAATGACTTTGGTACTGCAGAATTTCGACCCTTCGGCTATTTAGGCCTATGCTGAGTTGAAAAACACTTGGAGTAGTATGGGCCCAGAGTGTTGTAGAAATGAGGGCCCAATCCGACACTTTGGGGCTCCGGAACTTCGACACTTCGCTTGCTCTGGACCAAAACCCCCTGGATGAACGAATTCCCAGAGTGACATGGTAGTGAGGGCCCACTTCGGCACTTCAGGGCTCCATAACTTTAGATATATGTGCTTGTCGTTAAACCTCACGCGATGTTGAAAACCATGAATGGACAAAAACCATCGATCTGATTGGCCTGTTGGATCTCCATCGTTACAATTTTAACCTTTCTGTTCCCAACATCTGAGCACGAAATTGACTGCTTTTGAATGTTGCATTTTTTTTTCTCATGGTTGTTCCCTGTGCATACAACATACTTGATCGACCTATTGTAATCTTAATTAATGGAAAATAAGATGACAAGTAATTTGACCCAAATCACGATATGCAATTACCTCTCAAGAAAACAAAAAGATGGCGCAAAGTATCAATTAAAGAGAAAAATTAAAATGTGGAGAATAACTTAGCAAGAACAAACCAAAGAATTAGGCTTTAAGAAGATGTTATAGGTGAATCAAAGGGGTAGGGACACGATGTATACATAAGTTCCAACACAACACATGAATGCTCTACCAGTAGGTGATTACTTTAAGTACATGCCTAAATTTACTGGAGAGGAATATATCACTACAAAGGAACATCTTGTTGCATTTTACAGTTATGTAGATAATTTGAATATTGAAAATGAAGATCTTTGGATGAGAGTCTTTGTGCAAAGTATATATGGAGAATATTAGAAGTGGTTTAGAAGTTTAGCTCCTAGATCAATAGCTAGATTTGAGGCTCTGGATGATGCCTTTTTAAGTCATTGGGGTGATAAAAAAGACTTATTATATTACATTAAAAAAATTGGGGTTCTTAAAAGGAAAGAGGGTGAATCGGTGTAAGATTTTTCAAAAAGTTTTAACAAGATGTACAACAAAATTCCTATTGACATTAAACCCACTAAAATGTTGAGAGAAAGAAGGTCTACAACATTGGCCCATATGCAAGATATTGCACTAGAGGTTGAATCAAATATACTGGCAGCAAATAAGTTGAGGGGAAAATATGACATAAAGAGAAGAAAACAAAAAACAAAAGCCTCATCTTCATATGCTTCAGGGATTAATCCCCAAGATGATCAATTTACCAAGTTGGTTAAGTCATTATCTACAGAGATGGAAAGATTAAAACATGAAGGGATTCAAAAAAATACAAATTCTCAAGATTTTGGAAACATAAATAATTTCAGAAGGCCGAATAATACACCTCAAATTTTGTAGAGAGATCAGAGAAATAGAGAGGATCAAAAAGTTCAAACTCCTCTACAGAATAATTTGGTTGATGATGAAGAAGGAAATAATGAGGAAGCAGACCAAGAAATTCATTGTTTAGGGAATACAACTGCTTCTCCTCATTTAACCCAGACTGCTTATGAAGAGTCTTTAGTGTGCAATCAATTGGATGAGTTAATTAAAGGAGAAAAAGTCAATGAAGCTCAAAACAAGTATAATTTGAGATCAAAACAAAAGGAGGGAAAACCAAGTACATCTACTCAACCTAAAACGTTAGATACCGCTTCCAAGGCAGTGGCTACACCAAATAAAGAAACATGAGAACAAAACAATCAACCTATTATAAAGAGTCTTGTTCAAGAGATAAAGGAAATTCAAAAACACCACTCCTATTTTAATTTTGAGAATGAAATCCAAAAAATCAATATTCCTGTCCCACTTGTAGAATTGATGAAAAATAAATATTTTAAGAAATCTATCTCAAAAATGTTGCATCTTGAATCTTATTCTCCTTCAACAGACTTAGTTAACTTGTAGCATGAGAAACCTGCAGTTATATTAGGACCACTCATAGAAGACATAGATGACTCCCCTCCCCCATTTTACGCTTATTTGAATGTGCATGACAAAATCTTTCACAATTGTCTTATGGAATCAAGTGCATCCCACAACTTGATGCCTATGGTTGTCATGGATGAATTGGTTCTGGAAATTACTAAATCATATCATGATTTGTATTCTTTTGACTCAAGAAAAGTAAAATGTCTTGGAGTTATTAAAGATCTAGTTGTCACTTTTTTTCAACTACCTATGAAATAATAATCATGGACATTGTAGTTGCAGATGTTCCCCCCAAATTTGGGGTGTTGTTGTCTAGATCATGGATCAAGAGGTTATGAGAGACTTTACAAATGCATCTTCTTATGCTACCATACCAGTCTTTGGGGGTGAGCACGAAATGATGTATAGAGAAGCTCAGTTATCTTATATCATAAGTGATGAGAGCAACCCAACAAACCATCCCATTTATGTTGTCTAGTATTCTTCATCTTACTGAGTTTCCTTGGTCACCATTAGAAATAAAAAATCATTCAACAACAATATGTGAAACAACTGGACAGGGTGTTCAAACATGGAAGATGTTTTTTGATGGTGCATATTCCAAGGATAGTGTTGGTGCTGGAGTAGTGTTCATTTATCCCTCTGAGGATGTCACAAACTTGTCCTTCAAACTTGAATTTTAAAAAACAAACAATATTGCAGAATATGAAACATTAGTTTTGGGGCTTAGAGCTGTAAAGGACATGAAAATTGAAGGATTGTTAGTTTTTGGAGATGCAGAGCTGATTGTGCATCAAGTTAGAAACATATATCAAACAAAGAATCCTAGACTAAAAGCTTATAGGAATGAGGTTTGGGACCTCATTGATAATTTTTTCTCAGCCTTCAACATTTCTTTCTTTCCCAGAGAGGAAAATGCACTAGTTGATTCCTTAGTTGTTTCTGCCAGTAATTTTAAAATCCCACTACCTCCAAAGCCCAAGTATAATGTTGAGGTGAAATACAAACTTGTTATACTTGATAATGTCAAGAATTGGAAGGTTTTTGAAGATTATCAAGAAATAAAGAGGTTTTTGGAAACAATAGATGAATTTTTTGCTCTTCATATTGACTAAGATTCAAATGATGATAAAAATATGCATGCTGATAAATTTTTGAACAAGATTGCAGACCACAAAATTGTTCAGTTTCCTAGAAATCACATTCCTAAAGGACTGGTTCCTTTGGAAATGTTATTTGATAAAAATGATGTTTCTTTGAAGGTGATTGGTTCTAAGGAAAATGAAGATCTGATATAATGTAATCTAGGCACTAAAGAGGAACCCAAATATGTTAAATTGTCTAGTAACTTGTCAAAAAATCAAAGGGTTGAATATATCATACTCTTGAAAGAATTTTATGATGTTTTTTCATGGAAGTATGAATACCTGGAAAATTATGATACTAGAATCATTGAACATAGAATACCTTTGAAAGAATACACCAAACCTTTGAGACAGAAACTTAGGCAGATTAACCCCATGTTATTTCCCATTATGGAAAAAGAGGTTTAAAAACTGCTTGATGCCTAGATAATTATACCTATGAGGTATTCTGATTAGATAGATAATTTTGTCCCTGTAAGAAAGAAGAATGGTGAGATCAGGATTTGTGTGGACTTCAGGAACTTAAATAGGTGTTCCAAAAAAGACAACTACCCCTTACCAAAAATGGAACATATCTTGCAAAGTGTGACATGCTCAGTAAGGATTTCAATGATTGATGGGTTTTCAGGCTACAATAATATTTACCACTCCTTGGGGTACACTCATGTATCCCAAAATTCCATTCGGTATCATGAATGCAGGGGAAACTTTCCAACGTGCAGCACCTAAGGCCATAATGTATGTTCTCATTCTAACTTTCCAGAAAGAAAAATTTGTTCCATCAAACAGAGGAGACTTATTGGTTGAAGTCCCTTCATGATTTGTCATTTTTAAGCTTACAGATCTACCTTTAAATAAAAGGAACCCGCTCTAATACCAAATGTTGAAATTACTAAGACAACTGAGACAGGGGGGGGGGGGTGCAAGGTGTGAATCAGTTGTTACTGGGCTTAAACAATCTTATGCCTATTAAAATATTATTAATCTTCTCCAAGTGATCATCAAGATGATGCAAGACATGAACAACATCAATTATAAACATCAATCACACATATGATATACACAAAGATAGATATTCATGAGGAAACCCATAAAGGGAGAAACCCTCTTCTTCTTGGAATGATAGACAATATTTTATGTTATGTACATCATCTATATTTGAGCACCAACTCAAAATCTCTTCTTTAACAAGATGCAACTTGTAGAGAGCACCAACCCTCAAGTTTCTCTAGCACCCACTAGAAAGAATCATATTTTCTCCTTATGATATCCAGCACCAACTGGATGAGAGAACCTACTTCCACTTATACAAGCCCCAACTTGCAAACAGAAAACTCCTCATTTTTCCTAGTACCACCCTGTCACCCTATTTTCTAGCCACAACTACATGGAAGATACAACTCCCAGTATTCAAGCACCAACTTGAATAACAGAGGACCACAGTCCTCCCTCACACCACCCTACCACCCTGTTTATATATCTTTTCTTGAATAATACCTTGCAACAATACAAATATGTCAATTCTTACCATTTCTTCTCTTTTCTGCAATTCTGCTCTGCTTCTGTCTGTTCATGCTTGGCTCCACTTGTTCTCTCTTTTATTTTCTGTAGTACTGCTCTGCTTTGGTCTGTTCATACTTAGTTTCGCTTGTTATCTCTTTCCATATTCTCTTTCTCTATTCTTCTCATGCTCTTAGGTTCTTGTACATTCTACTCTTTTCGCCATTTCTTCTCCATCCCGCTTCTATTCTTCATCTCTGAATTTGTTCTCACTCTGTTCATACTGTGATTTTCATTGCATATGGTTCAACTCATTTTATAGAGAAAAATAGCCAACACCACTCTGTCACATGCATTTTTTATTTTACACATGATCACCTAATCCATTACACTCCAAATATCAAAAACACCCAAGAACAATGATTCAGTTAGTATAACTCAATCATAACTGGTCAAGCAATCACGAAGTGAAATTGTAATCCTTCGATTAAATTGTCGATTTAATCGACACCGTTAGATTATACACGTAGAGGCTTTCTGATCCACAGGTCCTCGCGAACTTTACACATGCAAAGAAGCACTGGGCATAATGTTCCTATCCACATAACCACTGACTATGACCACACGCCAACCAAAAAATTGCTATACGACTTCGCACTTCGTAATTTCTGTTGCGAGTCACCTCGATTCTCCCAACTCCTGATCTTCGAGGTAGATCTTATAAATGCTAGCTTCTTCCCTTATTATTCGTTGATGTGACCTTGGATGTGACTTGGGGCCAAGCACTACGGGACTTCTCATTTCATGAACTCGCAAGTTAGCTCTCCTCCTTTCTCTGATGTCTGAACTCTTGAAATCTGAAATTCATCATGCCATATAAACGATGCACAACCCTTAGTGATCCGACGACCCATGACATTCATCGATCCAATGGTCCAGATCTCTCCTTCGCGAATTGGGACTTCCCGTATCTCTCCTTCACGAATCGGGACTTCACATCTTCATGTTTCAGGCCCCTTCCCGCTCTATTCATTCTCAGTCAATTGACATCAACGACAACATAGACAGCACACCAAATAAATAACTCACCAACAGATCCCGGAGGACGATAAGGCTCCACATATGCATTGTTGAGAGCACTTGATTAGTATTGGATAGATAACACAAAAAACATTTTATATAATTAAAATATCAAAAACATTATATAAACAAAAATTTCCTTCTTACCTATTTCCCCCCACTGGGATCCATCAAGAAGCGATAGATCTGGATCCCCACATAAATTCATCCTGGCATATGCATAGTCTTCCGCCATGAGTAGTTGATTCCTCGGACATTGGAAGAAAACATCGTCATACTTGACGATGGGAACAACACCATGTTGAGCCATTAGATCCACCCACCTCTTCATCTATGGATCATGTGGAGAGGTTATAGCCCACTCCACCTGCAGACGTAGGACAAAAACTCTCTCCAGAAAGAAGGACACCAAAATGGACCCGTATCCTAATTTTTTCAACCGACCATTTCGGCACTTTGTGAGTTGTTTTTTCATGCTTTTCAGGACACCCTCACACCAGTTGAAGACTTTGGGTTCCATGCACTCTATTGCATACTGAAAATGGATTTTCAAAGCCATATGGGGAGCTGCACTCCCTTCCATGTGGGTAATACTGTAAAGGATGGTCTACAACGGTAAATCTCGAACATGTCTGATGGCTACCTTTCCACTATGTTTCTCAATACCTAGCACACAATGGTGGTGAACACAGTAATCCATAGGTTCACCCTCACCCCTACTACCTGTGAGTGATACCCATGTACCATGATGAGACAAACCTGTCACAAAATAGATATCCTCTATATCTATTGTGAGTGTATGAACACCCACACGAAAAGCATGTTCGTTCACATCCCACATGTGAACCAAATACTCTAGTAGCCTCAACTGGGCTCTCATGCCCTGAATCCTGAAAAACTTAAGTAACCCACATTGCCTTAGAGCCATAATTGTCCCCAGGTCATTCTCAGAAAAATAATCCTCTTCCTCGTGCTCTTTCTCATGCCACTCGAGCATCTTGACCAAGGAAATCTTGCCAAGGAACATTAAAAGAAGATTAGAAACATAAAAATTTCATTCCTTGGGGTTTTGCTAGTTATGTTTTTCTTTTAAAGTTTTTGGTTGTGGTCATCGTAGGGCTATGCTTTCACATAGAATGGAATCATTGCACCCTTCCTATGGGGTCTCCAGCGACAATGCAATATCCTCGCAGTTCACAATATAGTGGACCTGCAATGATCTCAACGCGCAGGTAGCCCCAAAAAAACGACCCAACATCCAAATTTGACCAATGAAAAAAAAATTGAAACCATGAAAAGATGAAGAAGAATAAGATTACCTATTTGACGGAGACGGTTCGAAAAATTATCCACCACACGCTCCAGAATCGACAGTTAAAATTTGGGGAGAAAAAGGGTTTTGGAGCACTATTTTGGTAAATTTGCAAATGAAATGGTAAAATGGTGTTTTTGGCGTATTTTATTGTTTTTTACCACTTTTTATTTGCAAAATTATGTTATTTTTATAATTTATCCATGCCCTAAAGACTTAACAACTTGGAAAAGTGTTGACTTTTGTAGATTAAAAGGTCTAGGGATGAGACGTTGGAACAAGGGTCCATCCTTTTTTATTTGTTTTTGCATATTTTTCTTATGTACAGATCCTTTTACAATTTTTCAAGAAAAAATCTGAGCACAGTCTTAATTCTTTCTCATTCTTGTGAAACCATGAGAATGTAATCGAGTAGTCTTTTTTCATTTTTTTGAACTCGCATTGGCAATATGAAAAACAAAACCTATGGAGTATCCTTTAAGCTCTTTTCAAGCTCCCTAAACATGAAAATATAGCCGAGCAACCTTGTTCTTTTCACGCTCGTAAAAGTATTTGAAGAAAACGTATGATGAGCTGTAGGTTATCACTTTTTCGGTCTCTTCAGACTAACTTACGAAAAAGGACCTGATGGAGTTCTCTTTAAGTATTTTCCAGACTCCCTAAAAATGAAAAATCCCTGAGTTTTCTCTCTTTGGACTCTTTAAACAAACATCGAAATACCCATATGGGATCGAACCACTCATTATTAGGGTTCGTTAAACATACTCTGAGGGACTCGTCTGAAGGATGATCTTACATTTACAAGCATATGTTATCCTCCTCAAGATTGCGTAAAAATAAAGAGGTACTCACCAGAAATGGTGGGGGGAAATTGGGAAAGAAATGTATCTTTGTATTTGTGTTAGTGGTAGTAATAGTCACTCTTGAACATGACACCCCCCTTCATCATTGTATCCGGGTTGGGAAATCCATTTGTCTCTCGTTTGACCATCCACAAGTTCATATATCGGGTCCTCCTTGAGTCAATGCTACCAACACAACTGTCATGTCATCCATATGTTAAAGAGATGTCCAACCTAAACAAGCCTTCTATCAATTCGAACATCTGCAGTTATAAATTTTCTACCATGTCGGCCTTCCCTGAGTCAGTTCCAAATCACTTCATACTCTGATCTACTTCAAATCTGTTATATATTTCATGTCATTGATAGGGGATACATCAAGGCCCTCTTGTGACGAGTCTTTTCCTTTTGACTTCAACTCATTATCTGGGAACAAGATTTATAAATCATTTAGTACCTTAGAGCATGCATGCCTCAATGGTAGGTTTCTTCTCTTTCAACAGTGGGTTCACATCATTGACCCCTGATTGGAATATTCCATCGAGTGTTCGACTTCAACTCATTTATTCACATTCGTTGGATTGTACTAGAGTAACTTGGGAGTCATTGACATCAATGGTGATTTCCCTTTCACTTGTTAACGATTTTCATTAATGACCGGTAATCAAGTGGTTTCTACCATGTTCAACTTTAACATATGTCATCACATGGCTAGATTCGTACTTAGAGACAATGGAAATGAAGACCCTGGATTTCATCATCTTGGTCCAGGTTGTGACGGAGTATTCATAAGTTTGTACTGACACATAGATCCATTGTGTATGTCTCGTGGCTATGTTCGAATTTGAATTCTTTTAGAGCATAGATCCACAATGTATTCCTAGTGGCTATGATGAATCATGATGACATGGATCCATAGTGTATGTTTAGTGTCCATGACTCACTTGACACTTATTATTAGAGTCACTTGTAGTCTGAGCATGGAAATGCCTACCTCAGAAGATGGTATATTATTATGAACATGCTTGATTGTTTGCAGGTTCTCGATTGATGCACTCCTTGTTTTCGACACACACATTCTACAAAGTATTTTAGTTGTCATAAGTTCCAGCTTCCTACTTTGGGGGGCATTATGTTACACATTATTTTGGTCACCTTAGTGATCAACTGAAAACATGTGCTCATGTTCCCTGAAAATATTAAAAGAGACTTTCTCCATGAGAAAAGTGGTTTTATTTCCTCTTTCAAAAACTATAACAAGGAAGATCGTCACACCCTGTTGTATGCATGGGGTGCGACGATGCATGATCGTCACACTCTACACTAAAACTGGACTGTGACGTCGTTGCATGTTGCTTTTACATAGGTTGCAACAATGCTTAAGCAAAGGAAAAGTCAAAATTCATGAATGCTCTAGAAGGGAATCTTCTAGAAGATGATGTGGCCTCCAATCGGTTTGGATCTTACTCGCTTCTCTAATTTAGTGGGATCATCCCAATATCCTCATCCATATCTCTTTCACACTATATAAAGAGGGATATCTCATGGAAAAGGCTAAGGTTGAATAGGCTAAGACTTTCATATGTATGAAGGGTTCTACTACAGATTATGCTTGAGAGATTTGCTTTAGTTCTTTAAGTCAAATTGTGGATCTTCTTCATCAAAGGAATTGGAGAAAAAGTGTGTGTGTTGGAGAAAAGAGCCATTGAAAGGGGACCTTGCAACATCAAGGCATGGGTTGTATTCTCCACTTTTCATTTAATATAATGCGACAATACTTTCTTCCCTATAAAGGTGTCTTAACTTTTATTGTTTAACTCCTTGATCTTATACATAGAATTCGTTGGAATATATATATCTTTGTTTTCCCTCTTTGTTAGTTTGTGCTTCTTAGACAGACTCACCATTCTGCAAACTCAAATAAGGATCTACAAGGACGACACTAGCGAGGATCAAGCATCGTTTAAAAGGTATGTCACTTGTACCTCTCTAAACTAGTTTATATGACAATGAAGTTTAAGGTGAAGTGTGTATTTTGTCTTGTTTTGTTCTAGTTTCCTATGGAAGTTAGGGAGATTTTTTTGTGTCTGCACTTACCAATTAGTCCAATAACAATCATAGAGACAAGAGCACACTTCATGTCTGAGCAAGTTATCACTAGATTTGGCTTCCCAAGGATTTTGATGAGTGACCAAGGCACTCACTTCATCAACAACACTATTTAGGCTATGACTGAGGAGTTTGAAGTTTATCATCAAAAGAGTACACCATATCATCTTCAAGCAAATGGAATAGTGGAAGCCTTTAAAAAAATCCTTGAAAATGCATTGACGAAGATCTGCAACATTAATAGGGATGATTGGGACTTGAAGATACCAATAGTACCATGGGCGTACAGGACCACATGAAAAAAATTGATAGGACAGACACTGTTCAGATTGTTGTATGGACAAGAAGCAGTGGTGCCATTAGAATTTTTGGTACCTAGTCTCCGCGTAGCAGCAATTACAAGCATGAAAGAATGAGGAGCAGTACAGGAAAGGCTAAATCAACTGATGATCATGGAGGAAGACAGGATTCTAGCAGGGTTTCACCAAGAACTACAGAAAGAAAGGAACAAACCTTAGCATGACAGACATATCAAGAGAAAATATTTCAAGGAAAGAGACTTAGTCTTGGTATATGACAGTAAATCCCTTCAGCACCTAGGAAAACTAATAATTCATTGGTTAGTACCATATGAAGTAAATATTGTCACATATGGGGGAGTTGTACAGATGAAGGATTTAGGAGGAACAGAACTCATAGGGATGACCAATGGGAGTCGACTGAAGTTGTATAGGGATAGTTGACCTCCTGGCACTTGAAAAAAAAAAATAGAGGGGTTATCGAGTCGGACATCAAAAGATAACAACAAAGGTGTAGTGCACCGAAAAAAGCAAATGAGCACATGCACTCGGAAATGCTAGCACGATGGAGAAAGGACCAATGGTCACTAAACAAAGGAAAGCAGGGGGGCTGGCGGGTACGACAAATAACTGCCAATGGATGATGTCTATCAAACTTAATGACAAAAATGATTGACGAGATGCCGCATTAATCATGCCAACTGGAGACAGTAAGGGACTTCAATGGAAAGTGTGCGGGAAGCTCCAGTGCAATTAAAACACAATTTGGGTAATGTCTCCAAGAAGTTTCACCTAATTTCTATATAAGGGAAGGACGCCAGGATTTAAATGGTTATTGTGAAATTGAGAAAATCATAGATCGATAGAGTATACAGAGAAGACAGAAAAGTCTGCAGAGGTTACAGAGGCCACTAAGTTCGACAGACAACATCCTTAACACCATGGCACCACCCAAACTGGGAGAGTCTAGAGAGACTTGCAGACGAACTCGAAGCAATGTCAGACCTCCACCTCAGCCACAGGGAAGCGAACAACAACCACCTCAGCCTCCAGAAGTCATCAATATGAACGAAATCCCATCACCTGATATGACACCAAGAAGCCCCACCCCAATAGTGGAGGAAACCCAGCAGAGTGCACCCATGGGAATGGACATTGATGTGCCAGAAGGGGGACAGGGCCAATAGGTTGAGCACGTAGGAAATCATTTGCACCCCAAAAACCCTAAAGAAGCCCTGCGAGTCAATAGGACGATCCCAAACCAGGTAGAAACGGTCACACCAGAAAGGTCACAGACAACCATGCCAGAACAGCCATAGGAGGGCACAATGGAAGATGTCACTGGCCGAGCAAATGAGTATGCAAAAGAGAGATTAATGGAGGGTAGAACCTCGAGTCATCCACCATAGTGGAAGGGAAAACAGCCAGTACCAAGAACACCGCGCAAGAAGGCCTCCATAGCCATAGTATTGTCATGCAATCCAGAAGGGGTACATATCATAGACAACATGTTAGGCCATGTGGAGAAATTGCAGTACTCATACCATGATGTGACTGACATGGACAAGTTCCTAGAGTTTTCCAAGAAAGTTTACCTGGAAAATGTGGGTGTAGGACCCTTTGGTGAGCCAATTAACCAACCAATCTAGTGGGAATCTGGACTATCCAAAACCGATATTCTAGGCCTGTTGGACATCCCACACTTTGGGAGGGTCCAAGATGCAAACAACCACGTCAAGCAATTGATGGCAATCACCCACAGATTATACCTATGGCTGGAACAGATCGTCTCAATAGACGTAGAGCTCATTGCATACATCACAGGGTTTCCATCATGGGGGGAGACACCCGCGCAGTTCCTTGATGACAAGACAAAGGAGAAGGCACTCGTCGAGGAAATGAAGAATAAGTATGGTACAGAAAGGGGATCGCGCGGAATCATAATCAAGCGTATTAGTGATGCAGTGACAAGGATGGCCACAAAAATCATGGCATGCAAGTTACTCAGGAAATTTCTCAAGGAGGAAGTCCCTTCTGGGGTTATCACACCTACGGAACAGTGTGCGGAGGGCACCACACTCAGTTGGGCCCCGTATTTGTTGAATCTGTTCCTCGAAGACTGCAAGGACGCGCAGGACCCAGGGACAGAATTTCACTATTCATGGCTACTCATCCTGATCACCTTGGTCGGATGGAAGGATCCTAAGTATTCATTCTTTTCCACGATATCCATTCCTTTCCATGCAACATGATACCTATCATTGGGGACCACTCAATACCTCAAGAACAAAAGGGTGAATGCAGGCATGTTCGAAGGATATTACAATGACTTGCAGGAAAGCATCACCAACACTTGGCGGATTACACCAAAGGTGGTTGCATAGTATCAGGGCATATCCAACTTCAAATAAACCAGGCATACAATGTGGATCCAAGCACAGAAGGATCCCAACAACCAATGGCTACAAATGTGGTACTGCGTCTCAAAAGAGGACGTAGAAATGGCCACCAAGGATTGGAATGATGACTGGAGGATTCTAGTCCTGAATCAAGAGATGCCTGCAGATAAGGATGCAAAGGCATGAAATGAATAGACACCCATATAAGAAAAAACGATTCCCAACAAGCCAAGGACAGGTCAGAACCCGGTGCAACAAAAGAAAGGGAGGTGTGTCTAAGATAGGTACTTGAGCAGGGAAGAAGAACAACACCCGAGCGCCACAGGAAAATGAGAAACAAACCGAGATATCACAGGGAACCACATCAAGTGCTACTTAGTAGGAGCAAGGCCAGACCAAGATGTCATTCATACAAACATGGGGTGCGCACAAGAAATCTAAGGCGCACATAACTCCACCAGAATACACGATCACAAAGGACGACATGGACCTTGTGGCCCAAATGGTCTAGGATCAAATAATGGAGGATTTTGAGGATTCTTAGCACCAAAGGGAAAGATTCAAGAGGAGTTGAAAGACATGAGGAATCTCCTCCAGCAACTCAGAGAAACACAGGGGGTCGATGGAGGCATATAAATAGTCCCATCAGCATCACAAACATGAGTGAAGGCTCGATTGAGCGAGTAGGACATGATCCAAATGAAAACACAGTTGAGCTCGACATTTCACGTCACACCCAACATGTTTTGCATGGACGAAATTTTAGGTTAGACACCCTTCAAGGATTTGGCCCAAATACAGTTGGTAATGATGCGCATACCAACCAAGGCCTTGTATAAACTGCAAGTCAGCATCGCGCAAGAGGTACAATCATGTGCATGCATAAACGCAACAGAATCACAGCAGACAAAGGACAACAGGGAGGAGTTTGAAATGGTCCTTGAGCAGGTCAAGATCGAGACCAAATATGAGAAAGACTGCATGGATAGGATGGAACAAGGATTGGCGGTAGCATATGAGAAAAATCCAAAAATCGCAAAAACAGCAGAACTCATAGCAATGTAGAAGATTGATCAGATTGTGTATACAATCGATCAATAAAGGAAGGATATCAAGCACCTCCAGGAACAAATCATACCTACCACTTCGCCAGAGGTGAAGGAGCAAAGGAAGAAGGAAGAAACAATGCAGATAGAGGATATGGAGCGACAAGTCAATGCAACGGCCGACTTTTTTGAGAAAGCAACACAACTATGGACGAAGTTGGAATAGGATCAACAGGTCCAACAGTGGAACCATGAAGAAGAAAGGATAAGCACAACTATCTAGGACCTCAATCAGAGGAAAAATACAATGTTGATCACAGAGTGCGTTAAAGGGGCACAGGATATGAAGAAGTTGTAGGCATAACTCATAGTCGCACAGACATAGAAGAAGGAGCACTAAGCTCAAATGGAACCTCTCCAAGAGCGAGCAACGGAAGTCATTGCGCAAGTGGAAGATGCAAAGAAGAACATGGCACAAACTCATGCAGAGTGTGCAGAGATGATCAACGATGAGATTGCAGTGCAAATATTAGATGCACTCAAGGAGAAGACTATGTAGGCTCAAACGCAAGCAAAGGAACTCACAGATAAGTTACAGGCTCTCGCAAGAGAGATCGAAGAAGCGCACAAGGTTTAGTTGGCTCAGGAAGAGCCACATGTCAGTGTTGGGGGCCTGTTGGATGCAGACCTAGTCAAAGAGAAAGGATATTTGTGGAGGAGAAGCATGCAAGAGGAAACATACAGCTAGAATTAAAAGAAACACATGTAAGAGAAGCAGGTGAAGTGCGCATGCAAGGAATACCTAACGACATTAGGGTTAGGGTTTTTGTAATGTATTGTAATGTCTGGTGAGCCAAGGATATAAATAAGTAGTACTTGTGTGACATAAGGGAGTCAAGAGAGAGGAGAGATATAGACGAAGAAGAGATCCCCAACAGAGAGGAAGATAATTGTAATAATTGTATGATTCATTAAGTTGGTGAGCTAAGGAAGGAGTGAACGACTCAATCCCGAGGGTTAGATCG
>WSFP011415728.1:0-23776 GCA_009831015.1 Picea engelmannii
AACATTGAGAATTTGGTTTCGAAAATGACACCAGCATTTCCAAAATTGAATCTACTTTCAATTCGTATAATTTTTTTTCATTTTCTTTATTTTTATCTAATTTTATTTAATTTAAAAAAAAAATCACTACATAATATTTTCAGTAGACATTATGATTCGGTGAAATGAAATATCGATATCTCAAAAAATATACAGTGAATAAATTTGAAAAAAATATATTCATAATCCTTAAACTGGTCTTTTCAAAAGGGTATATTTAAATTTTAGTTTTAAGTAAAAATTAAGATAGATACAAGGTGTAGAAAAACATGTATTTAAACTCTGCAACATTTTCAGCTTGGTCAACTTAAAAAAATTCTAGAAATTATAATATTCATAGTTAAATTCAAAATAATAGTCATAATAAAATAGAGTCTCTATAGATTGTTGCAGTATATTTTGTTTCTTCAAAACATAAGTTTAATAATATATACATTGTTGTAGAAATAAGTAACTCATTATCATTCATTTCATGTTTAAGAAACATACTGTTAAACAATTGTCAAATTGACATATCAAATCGTGATAAAAAAAATTTGAAAAATAGTCATTGGAAAGCTAACACAATTCTTCACAAGTTTTGTCTTTACTATAAAGTGAAATTCTAAATAAAAAAAATACTTTTATATGTCGGAAGTTGAATAACTTGTGAAAATACAGTTTTTTTTCTCATAAAACAAGCAAAAGTGTAACCCACCTTCATGATTTCACCCGCATGTCACTGAAGACAACTTCTCTTTTTCCACTTTCTTCTTTTGTTGATTATTGTTTCAAATATGCATAGGATGATTGGGATGCCTCGATGTTAGGAGATGTGGCGCAGACGCGCACCCTCTCTGGTACGTCCGCTCCCTCAGGACCTTCTCTTTCCTCGGCCCAAAGAGCTAAAACACTATTCCCATCCCTTATCGGGACTTTCTCACCCCACAGGTTCTCTTCGTCATGCGGTCCCCTTCCTTACTCCTCGGTGGATCGTAACTCGCGACCTCTCTACTCGCGACACCAATATTTTGGGTTTCTAACCTTCGATGCCCGAGGTACTGGGGATCTGATTCACATGTGTGACTTGACCCGTCCACACCCGTCACTTCTCTCGGGACTTCCACGCTGTCGCGACCTCGCACTATAGCGCCTTCGCTTCTCTCAAGTCCCAACAATCGGTTCTCCGACTCCCGAGACACGAGACGCCGAAAGGCCGAGACTCGTGATCTCGCTCCCTCGCGACTTCGCCACTCGCGAGATCAAATAACTCCTACCTTGACTCCCAAGGTCCGAGACGCCGAACCTCCGAGTTCTTATGCCACCTGTCCTCCACTATATTCTGTGGCCCACACTACCTACGTGACTTTCGGTAATTCACATCTCGCTCTATCACGACCCCCGTTGCATAGATTTGGGGTCTCGCCTCGCGAATTCCCGATATGCCGATCCACGAGTAGAACCGCACTCCTCGTGATCCCGATCGATAGCCTCTGCCCTCCTGAGCTTGAAACCCTTGAGTGTTTTAGAAAAAATGAATCAAGCACTTCCTCCATGAAAACTTGTTCAATCTCTCGCCAAACAGACGTCACTCCTCCAAACTTTCAATAGCCGCTTTCCTGCGCGTACCCTTCAACGCGTTTGAAGGTCGACTCCTCCTGAGCTTCCTTTCGCTTCTCTCTCTTACTTAGAAAGAACTTTGCACTCACTCCTTGCGGAAAATCTTTGACATCGTCTAAGTGTTGAAGTCTTTCGAATTCGCGCACTCCTGCAGCAACAGTCTTCAACCTCTTTTGCTCAGATTTACGACTGAGACTTCTTTTCCCAGCCTGCGCACCCCTTGCATGGCTTCAACAACTCGAATAAACTTCTGGGTGAGTGAGAACAAGAGTTAAACCACTGATCCCTCATCAATGCACTCTATGTGGATGAATTCGACTGCACTCCTTGCAGGAATCTCCTGGCTCAGATAGAGAAAAAATTGAAAATTATTCTCTCCCTCCTTCAAACTTCAGTTTCGAAACATGAAATCACATGCACAACATATATAAAGCAAATGCATAACAAGAACCAAACATTCATGAGCACAACATCAACACACAGAGAATAGACACGTAACCATGGATTTGAATCAAACTCCCTTCTATTAATTCAATATCTGTACATGGATGTTCTCTACACAATTCTCTGCTTGCTCTCTCTTCTGGCGCCTGAATGAATAATGTTACAAGGATACAACGAGGGTGTCTATATCCATTTTCCCTCTCGAGCTCTAACCTATCAAATCTAGACTTAAATATTCTATCTACTTTACATTTACTATCTTAAATGCCTCATCTACCTAAGGACGAGAGCTATCCACTCAAGGTTCATTTACAATACAAGTGCACTGTCTCTTAAATGAATCATTTAAGATTACGCAACAATCCCAAAGTGTTTCAAAATGTGTGCTGGCTTATCTAGCTGTCTTCCGCTCTTCGCTGGCTCGCTTGATGTATGGGTGATGCTCCTGCATCATACTCCTCGGCTTGAAAATATTCATGGGCTCCTTTCCATGAGCTCCTGTATGGTCTGTCCATGCTTCTGTATCATTGCTTCATTTTCCCAGCTAGCATCTTCCACTGGGTGATTCTTCCACTTTACCAGGTACTCGAAATACTGTTTTCACCTGGTCTTCTTTCCCACTCGCTTGTCCAGTATGCACTCCATCTGCGGCTTTTCTGCTACTGGCATCTGCTTTTGCCACTGAATATTTGGCTATTCAACATTTCTAGCTCTTGCTTCCTCAGCCTTATATGGATATAAATCTGAGACATTGAAAGTCGGAGATATTCCGATGTCATCCAGCAATTCAATCTCGTAAGCGTTTTCCCCCAATTTCTTCAGGACTCTACATGGCCTGATTTTATTCATCTTTAGCTTGTTATATGTTCCCCTTGGGAACCTTTCCTTCATCAAATGTGCTAGAACCAGATCACCAAATTCAAACTGAAGTTTCCTTTTCCACTGATCTGCTCTACGCTTATACTCTTGATTTGAATCTACCAATCGCTGCTTCACCTTGCTGTGAAGTTCCTTCATTGCTTCAGCGAATTCCTCTGCACTCGCACTGCTAGTAGCAGTCTGTTCTGACTCCCTGAGCTCAGAAACTCCCCTCGGCTGCATGCCATATACAACTTGAAATAGAATTTTTCCTGTACTCCGATTCACTGAATCATTGTATGCAAATTCTGCTTGTGGAAATACGTTGTCCCAGCTGCTGTGGTGCTCCATCACCAAGATTCTCAGCAAGTCCCCCAGAATTCTATTAAACACCTCTGTCTGCCCATCCATCTGCGGATGATAATATGAACTAAATGCCAATTTAGTCCCTAGATTCTTCCATAGCATCCTCCAAAAATGACCTATGAATTTCGTATCCTTGTCCGAGACTATGCTTCTCGGCAATCCATGAAGTCGCACAATTTCTTTGAAAAAAAAATTTGCAATGTGAGTTGCATCGCTGGTATTTTGGCATGGGATGAAATGTGCCATCTTTGAAAACCTGTCTACCACCACAAAGATGGAATCAACCCCTCTCTGCGTTCTCAGCAAACCCAATACAAAGTCCATGCTTATCGCCTCCCATGGTCTCCCTGGTATGGGCAATGGTTGATAAAAACCTGCATTCTGTTTTCTCCCTTTCGAATGCTGACAAATTTTGCATCAGTCAACGAACCTATTGACATATGCTCGCATGCCTGGCCAAAAATATGATTCACTCAGCTTTGCGAATGTCTTATCATGGCCAAAATGTCCTGCCAATCCACCACTGTGTTTTTCCTTTAGCAAATTCTCCCTCATGGAGAAATTTGGAATACACAGTTGATTGCCTCTGAACAACAATCCCTCCTGGATCATGTAGTCTACCCATGGGCTCCGATCCTTGAGAAAGGGATTCTCAGCTGCTTCATATGCTTCTTTGAAATCTGCATCTCCTACGTACATGTCCCTGAGATTCTCAAAACCCAATGTCTTGACTCAGAACTCCTGCAACAACAAACATTTCTTGCTCAAAGCATAAACCACTTTGTTAGCAGTTCCTGAAATATGTTTGATCACAAACATGAAATTTTGCATATACTCTACCTATTTTGCATGCTTCTGATTCAACTTCTCCTGTTGACTCACAAACTGCAATGCATGATTATCGCTGTACAATACAAATTCTTTTGGGATCAAGTAATGCCTCCACTTCTTCAGCGCTTGTATGATAGCATAAAACTCTTTATCATACGTGGAGTATTTCATCTTTGCTTCATCTAGATTCTCACTGAAATATGCAACCGGTCTGTCCTCCTGACTTAATACCCATCCTACGGCATATCCTCTTGCATCACATTTCACTTGAAATGTCTTCTTGAATTCCGACAACACCAACACTGGTCGTTCCATTATCTTCCGCTTCAACAGATTGAAGCTCTTCTCAGCCTCTGTTGTCCAATGAAAAGACTTATGTCATTTCTTCACCGTGTCCATCATTGCTGCGCTAATTCCACTGAAATTACTGATGAACTTTTGGTAGAAACTAGCTAACCCATGAAAGATTCTCACCTCAAAAACATTTCTCGGTGATGGCCAATTCTTGATCACTTCTACCTTACTCAGATCCATCTTCAACTCATTCGTTGAAATAACAAAACCCAAATAAATGAGCTCTGTCTTCATAATTGAGGACTTCTTCAAATTGATCAACAACTTCTCCTGCTATAGCTTTCTCATCACAATGGCCAAATGTTTTAAATGTTCAGCCTTGGTCTTACTGAAGATCAGTATATCATCCAGATATACGACTACAAATTTTCCGATGAATTCCTTCAGGACTTCATTCATCAATCTCATGAACGTGCTCGATGCGTTTGTCAAACCAAATGGCATGACCAGCCATTCGTACAAACCTTCGTTTGTCTTGAATGCTGTCTTCCATTCATCACCTTCCCTCATGCAAATCTAGTGATATCCTCTCTTTAGATCAATCTTTGAAAAATAATTTGCCCCACTCAGGCAATCCATCAGATCATCCATCCTCGGCAGTGGAAACTTGTACCTGATGGTTATCTTATTTATCGCTCTGGAGTCTGTACACATTCTCCAACCTCCATCCTTCTTCGGACTAAGAACTGTTGGAACGGCACATGGACTCAAGATTTCTCTAACCAATCCTTTGTCCAACAAATCCTGGAATTGGTTCTTGACCTCCTCATTTTCTTGCGGCGTCAATCTGTACGCAGCTTTATTCAACAAACTGGCTCCTGGTATGAGATCAATGTGATGACTCACACTCCTCATCGGTGGTAACGAACGAGGTAATTCGTCCACGATGATGTCAGTGAACTCTCCCAGCAGTTCCTGAATCTCATCTGGTAGGTCATCCACTCTAGTGCTAGTCAGAACAATCCTTGATTTTCTGACCACAAAGAATTGTGGATCTTCTTTCTTCTCCATCTCTGTGAGAAGCTCCTTCCCACTCATGAGAAGTATTGTGTTGCTTACTTCCGGTTTCACCTCTTTATCCTTTATCGGAAGCAATTTGTGTGTCCTCCCATCCTTCTCTAAAGTATATGTGTTCATCCTCCCATCATGAACCACATTTCTGTCATATTGCCATGGTCTACCCAACAACAAATGACATACATCCATGGGAATGACATCACAGATTATTTTATCATTATATCCTCCTATTTTGATGTCAACTAAGCATTGTTTAGTGACACTCACCTGATGTCCCTTCTGTAGCCACGAGACTTTGTATGGACTCGGGTGATCAGTTGTCTCCAATTCCAGCTTTTCCACCATCTCGGTCAAAACGAGATTATCTGTGCTTCTACTATCCACGATAACCTTGCATTTCTTATCCTTGGTCTTGCAAGATGTCCTGAACAGTCTGGTCCTTTGAGATGAACTCTCCTGCACCTTTTTCTCAAGTGTCAAAAGGAATTTTCGCATCAGAAGTGAGCTTCCACTTTCTGCGCCTTCTGCTTCAGCATCTCGCCTCTGTGCCTCGGCGATGTGAGCTTCTCCTCTGTCTTTTTTTCTATCTATACAGTCAACATCTTTGTTTCCATTCTTCCCACATGTGAAGCATGTGATAACTCCACCTCTGCCTCTTCCTCTACCTCTGGTACGAGGAAAAGTGTTTGCATCAGCATAATCTTCTCTCTGTTCATTACGTTGTTCCCTCTGCTCAGCGTATTGTTGTCTTTGCTGTGAGGTTCCACATCTCTCAATCTTACCCTGAGGTTTCTTCCATTCCTCCTTGGGATTCTGGTATTTCTCCTGGGCAACTGCCTTGCCTCTGGGATGACTTCTGCCTCACCCTCACTGACCTTGATTATGGCTCAGCTTCTCCTCCGCTTTCAGAGCCATCTGATAAGCATCCTCCACCGTCTTGATGGTAACCATGCTTAATTCATCCTGAATGTCGTATCTCAAACCATTCAGATATATGGCAACCTTCTCATCATCGCTCTCTCGATGACCTGCTTTGATGTTCAGTCAATAGAATTCCTCAGTGTATTCTTTCACTGTCATCAGTTTCTGCCTCAAGTTCTGCATCCTTGTGAACAGATTTATTTGGTAGTCTCTTGGGATGAATTTCGCCTTCATCTTTGCAACCATTCGATCCCAACTTTTGATCTTTTGCTTACCTTTGTAGCGTCTGTCTGCTTGTAGCTCGTCCCACCATAATGCTGCATGTCCCTTCAACTTCATGACAGCATGCCTAACCTTTTTATCCTCTTCGATATCCTCATAGTCGAAGTAGGTATCAAGAGATCTAATCCAATCCATAAGCTCTTCTGCATCCAAGCTTCCCTCATAAGCTGGAATGTCCATTTTTGTCTTTGAACTCATCCTGGCGATAACTTTAATCAATCGCTCGTTGGCCGCATCTTCGGCTGTAACTTCTCCTTGGGGCTTAGCCTCAGCTTCACCTTTGGAGTCACTTAGATCTCCTGCACCGGCTGTGCGTCTCTGAGATATTTCCATTTCCTCTAATCTCGCTCGGAGATCACGTATCTGTCTTTCCATCTCTGGATTTCCTGCTAGCCTACCTCTTCTTCTCACCTCCTTGTCTTTTGGTTCGGGTGATTGTCTTTCTCTTCTAGGTGGCATGGTGAATTCTCTCTCTCTCTCTGCTATAGAAAACAAAGAGTCAAACCTGCTCTGATACCACTCTGGCACAGATGTGCACCCTCTCTGGTACGTCCTCTCCCTCAAGACCTTCTCTTTCCTCGACCCGAAGAGATAAAACACTCTTCCGATCCCTTATCGGGACTTTCTCACCCCACAGGTTCTCTTCGTCGCGCGGTCCCCTTCCTTACTCCTCGGCGGATCGTAACTCGCGACCTTGCTACTCACGACACCAATCTTTTGGGTTTCTAACCTTCGATACCCGAGGTACCGGGGCTCCGATTCACACGTGTGACTTGACCCATCCACACCCGTCACTTCTCTCGGGACTTCCACATTGTCGTGACCTCGCACTATCACGCCTTCGCCGCTCTCAAGTCCCAGCACTCAGTTCTCCGACTCCCGAGACACGAGACGCCGAAAGGCCGAGACTCACGATCTCGCTCCCTCGCGACTTCGCCACTCGCGAGATCAAATGACTCCTACCTCGACTCCCGAGGTCCGAAACGCCGAACCTTCGAGGTCTTACGCCACCTACCCTCCACTATATTATGTGTCCCACACTACCTACGTGACTTTCGGTAATTCTCATCTCGCTCTATCGCGACCCCCATTGCATAGATTTGGGGTCTCGCCTCGCGAACTCCCGATATGCCGATCCACGAGTAGAACAACATTCGTCGTGATCCCGATTGATAGCTTCTTCCCTCCTGAGATTGAAACCCTTGAGTGTTTCAGCGAAAATGAATCAAGCACTTCCTCCACGAAAACTTGTTCAATCTCTCGCCAAACCAGCGTCACTCCTGCAAACTTTCAATAGCCACTTTCCTGCACATACCCTTCAACGAGTTTGAAGGCCGACTCCTCCTGAGCTTCCTTTCTCTTCTCTCTCTTACTTAGAAAGAACTTTGCATGCACTCCTTGCGGAAAATCTTCGACATCGTCTAAGTGTTGAAGTATTTCGACTCTGCGCACTCCTGCAGCAACAATCTTCAACCTCTTTTGCTCAGATTTACGACTGAGACTTATTTTCCCAGCCTACGCACCCCTTGCATGACTTCAACAACTCGAATCAACTTCTGGGTGAGTGAGAACAAGAGTTAAACCACTGAGCCCTCATCAATGCACTCTATGCAGATGAATTCGACTTCACTCCTTGCAGGAATCTCCTGGCTCAGATAGAGAAACAATTGAAACTTATTCTCTCCCTCCTTCAGACTTCAGTTTCGAAACAGGAAATCACATGCACAACATATATAAAGCAAATGCATAACAAGAACCAAACATTCATGAGCACAACATCAACACACAGAGAATAGACACATAACCATGGATTTGAATCAAACTCCCTTCTATTAATTCAATATCTGTACATGGATGTTCTCTACACAATTCTCTACTTGCTCTCTCTTCTGGCGCCTAAATGAATAATGTTACAAGGATACAACGAGGGTGTCTATATATGTTTTCCCTCTCGAGCTCTAACCTATCAAATCTAGACTTAAATATTCTATCTACTTTACATTTACTATCTTAAATGCCTCATCTACCTAAGGACGAGAGCTATCCACTCAAGGTTCATTTACAATACAAGTGCGTCGTCTCTTAAATGAATCATTTAAGATTACGCAACAATCCCAAAGTGTTTCAAAATGTGTGTTGGCTTATCCAACTATTTTCCGCTCTTCGCTGGCTCGCTTGATGTATGGGCGATGCTCCTACATCAAGATGTAAGACGTTTATTTTATTTATCTATATGGAGATCATGGGGAGGAACTCTATATTATTTAGGAGGAGAAAAAGCCATGGAAGAAGTTGATGCAATAAGAGGTGTTGTACGAGGAGGAGGAGGATTATCAGGACATTGAGTGACACTAAAAGGAGGTTTTATAGGATTTTTTATCCCAACCATCATTAACTGGCTGGACATGAGGCTCATGAATGTCCATGATGCTTCCAAGGTGTGGCTACAAAGGTGCACTTGGAGGATCTGGGGGCTGGGGTAAATTAGGTTGTCCACCAAAGTTCAAGTAATTAGTTTACACTAGTTGATTAAACTCATCTGAATTAGGATCAAAATGGATTAAAAATATTATCCTCTTGTGTCTCCCTTGCTGCCAAAATACATGTTGAATTCTTCCTCCTCTCCATATATTTCCTTTGTTGCCTCCTTTGTTACTCCCTCTACTAAATAAGCTCATCTAGTTCACCATTGTCATGTAATTTAGTCCAAAACTATCAAAGTTTAATACAAGACAATGCATAATAAACATCCATTACAAATTTTGTTAAATATGATTTAATTATGCCTCTAAGTATTGCATGATAATTCAAGCATACAATAGAGAAATGTAACAATAATAGTGTATGACAGAGAAAAAAATTCAAAACTCAATAAACACACATATTTCTATTTCAACTTTCTATAACCTAAACTAAATATTTATTAAACTTTCTCTGTGTATGGACAATCTACTTTTCTTTTAAACACATGAATATGGAAATGCATGAAAATGAAAATATATATGACAAAGAAAAATGATAGAGGGAGTATATTTTGAGAAAAGTGACACATAATGAAAGTAATGAATGGAAGTTCATGTTTAAAATTTAAACTCAGTCAACATTGTTGTACATATTTTTTAGACTTATTCACTTTTTCCATTACAAAACCAATACATTATCAATCAATCAGCATGCAACTCTTTTGAGAAAATTTCGAAGCCATCTCTTATGTCAATCAATATGTTCACAAACCATTATCTTCACAATATATCACATGCCAAAGTTTTCAAAACTATGTATGAACAGAGTTTGTAGCAACCGAATTAACATGCCAACTCAAAATATGACAAGCTATCCAAGTATACCATACATTATCAAGATATCTGGGAGGAGTTTGATGGCCATAGACAATGGTTTTGCATCAATATAATCTTAAACTTAAAAAATCCTCTTAAAATGCTTCTTTCTATACTTCTCTGTGTATGAGAAATTCAACATATCTTTTTGTTACATAAACAAGGGGAAAATGAACATGGAAATGAAATAATGTATGAATGGGATGATGTGATAAATGCGATAAATTTATGAAAAATGATATATGTAATGACAGAATAATGTGAAATTCTAAGTAAAATCACTCCTAATATTTTAATCTAGCTTTCATTTCACTATGTGTTTTTGAAAATTTCTCACATTGACAAACCAACCATTATTTATCTTTGACTGGGGTTGAGTCAAACCTCCATACAATGTTTTAAATACTCAGAATTCTATATAAAAAGACCCCAAAAATCCTCCATTAAAAATCAACCAATACCAATTACTTTGTTATGTCATATCCAAAAAGGGAAACAAATGGAATGCGTCCAGGTTCTTTTGACATAGAGGAAGATCAATTTTGAGTTCAAAATGTGCTCTTTCCCTCAACAAACCCAAAAAATTGACACCAATAACATTCAAAACAATTTCGTGTTTGAACCCAGGTCAAAATTATGCATGTGGTAATAATATCATCAAAATTTTGCATGTGGTAACAATCTCACTGATGGGTTTGACCAATAGACCCTTTTTGCATTTCAAATTCTTCATAATATATCTAAAATGGAAAGAGGTAGTATTCACTAAGAGGAGTGACGAGTATACAAGAAACCACTACAATTTGAAAACCCATAAATCAATTTCAACAACAATATCTCCAAATGTTTATTTCAACATTTCAAGTTCTCAAAATTATTTCTTATGAGTGAAAGATAGGGAGAGAAATATTCTACACTCACTACCAACTTAAACAGAGCCAAAAATAAATCATTTGGTAACAAATTAACTTGCATTAAGATGCTCAAGAGTTGTACGAGTACTTACCTTGTCTCAAGAGTTGTAGAAATGAACATGAAGGTTGGTTTCTAGAGTCGAAGCACATCTCCCTCTATAGTTCAAACCTAAACCGAATGAAGAGAACCCTAGCCACATCAAAGGTGGTAAAGTGCAGATATCACAACATTAAATCCCATGTCATTTCAAATTGAATGCATGACCGATGTAGTGGCAAACTCAATTACCATATGACACCACTACTATATCAACCGAATGTTATCAATGAAACCTCCCCACCACTGCTATATCAACAAAATTATATCAATGAAACCCCCATATATATGAATGTTTGATCAAAACTTCATTGACATACCCCATATCAAATCTTGCACCAAATTATTCATACATATATGTTTAAAATGTATCAAAACCGAAAACGACTAATGGTATATGTTAAGTGCATAATCCCTCAATATCATATGCCTTATGATATCAATTCCTCATATACCAACAATGCACTTTGACTAATAACCTTCACAAACATCAACCAAACATTTATATCATAACACATGTATGCTATTTATTCAAAGGTTATTACCAATTGCATGTTGAATTGAATCCATTATGATGAAGAGCCTTGACTTATAATCAAATTGTATCTCATGCAAACACCCACAATATATATGGTTTTGCCAATGTCTCATGAATTGAGAATGCTCAAATGTTCATCAAGGTAAAATTCCATGCAACCTTTATGCTTGGAAAGTGTATATATACCACTATATATGATTTGATAGAAACAACTTGCCAACTCAAAACCTGTTATACCAGAAAAACACCATGTTTCTCCATGAATATTAAATTGCAAAAAATTCATTTACATTGAGTGTAGTGAGCATATAACCATATAAAAACAAGGGACCATAACTCCATATATATCAAGCCAAACTTATCTCCAATGAAAAGCTTCTTTGATACCATGCTCAATGATGAAAATCCATATTAATGCTATCTCATAATGTTGAGAAGGTAAATGCCAAATAATTTTAGTGCTTTTTCCTTCGGGAACCCACCTATTATAGTTATATTCAAATTTTAAATAATTTATAGGCTTCACAAATCTTTGTGAGCTCTTATGGTAGGTGATGAATCATGATTCAACATGGTTGACTTGGCATTTTTGGCAGAAGTTTAGGGATTGCGGATCCTATCACATCAAGAACGCAAACACATTCTTGTATGAGCATTTCGTGCTCACCCTGTTGTCACCTTTTTTCCCACCAAATTCTTCGAGACACCCTTGTTTATGAAATAATTTTTGTTCTTGGTAAAGAGTGTGGATTGTATGGAAGATTATTCATGAAAGGAATCCTACAAGTTAGAATGGAGCTCTACATGGATGTCTAGGGAGGAGTTCGATGTGAGAAATGACAAGTTTAACCAAAAATATATCAATGTGTCTCCATAAAGTTGCTTACAATTTTAAAAAATTGTGTAATGAATATATGTAAGAGGAAATATGATAGTAGAAAATAAATCTGCAGTGGATTATAAAAAAAGCAACTAGAAAAACATGCACCCTACAAATCATGCAGAGCCGAAAAATTGTTGTTTATGGAATGAAATAATCGTTCTAACTAGAAAAATTAATTTATTCTATATATACATTATACAATATAAATTCATGCCCATTGCTGGGAGACAAAGTGATGGGTTATTCATAGAATTCTCAAATATGATATGTGGTTCTAATCTCCAGTCTTCTTAACCCGTCTTCTAAGCCCACGGTTCAACTATTGTGGATGAATACTTTACAAAGCTTCAAATAAAAGTTTTGAATTCCTATGCAATAGATGGTGAGCGTTTTGCTCTCTATTATATAAACATCTCATATCCATTGAAACAAAAAGAAATATAGTAAAGTATGGTATTTTTATAATATTATTTGTTAAGATTTGTTTTAATTTTATATTTATATTCATTTTAAACTCGTTAAATTTTGAGAAAAAATAACATTTTAAAATTTAAAAAATTAAAATTAAAAATAATTTGAACATATTCATTTACCCTGACCATTCACTACAAATATTTATTTAAAAAACTATATTATAATAATAATAACATTTTATCTTTTATATAGGAAAGAAATGTTAACAAGAATATTAAACTATCTAAAAGTATGAATTCTTTCCTACTTGTTCACACCACTGAAAAGCAATTTACTCTTATTATACTTGCGGACAGGCTATACCCGCCGACAGGATTCTATAGCATTGACTTAGTCTATGCCCGCCGACAGGATTCTATAGATTGAGTTAGTGTTGACTCGCTTGACCATAGAATATGCATCCCTTATGAACCCATTTAACCAAGTTTGAAATTTGAAAAAACACTGATTAAAATTGAATGTCAAATATCATTTATCTATTATGTTATTGGTCAAATAATTCGAAGTATTATTGTTTTCTTTGCACATACTAATTTGATTGTAATTAAGCTGAAAGGCTTATACCTATTGGAGATGGGCACAATTAATGATCTTTTAATCTTAAATTATAATCTGATGGCTACACATTGAAGATGGCTACCAAATCATATTAAGAAATTACTGTAACATCATATGATCGCCACGTTTAAATAATTAACCTTTGAGATTACCACGTTTAGCAGGCATTCTTTCAACTTCATTCTTGGAAATTACACGTATTAAACAAGCCACGTTTCCATGCTATCACGAATTTAATCAACTGTCCACACCTTTTCTCTACCTCTGATTTCCTCAGCTGTAAACCTTAAACCTTTCGGCGTTCACCAGCCGCAAGTTAACAGCTATGCTAGTAAATTTAAGCAACTCTGCAGTCGAAGTTCTTTCACAGGTTGTGACAACGTCGTAGTATAAGAAATTTGACATACCTACCTATTGACCGCCACATCGCCCTGGAGTCGGTGACACTCTTACCAATTCCACCACCCAAGCCACAGCCACCGCCACCGCCCTGGAGTCGTTGACACTCTTACCAATTCCCCGTCACCGCCACCATGTATTGCCATCGTTCAATTGAATTAAACAAATACAACAATTAAATAATATTAAACATGGACAGTTCCACATGCAAGAGGATTTAGATCAAGAACTTGACTGCCATCGCTTTCACAGAACTTAGGATGCGCCTATAAATTTTCCATAGCATAATAATTATTGTGCAGAGGGACCTGCATGACCATGCTTAGGCTCGGGAAGATACAAAAGGCGGTGAATAAAATACAAATGGTGATGAGATGCATAAACAAAAGCATCCATGAATAAAATACATGTCTAGGAATTTTGTTTCTCTTCTACTCTATTTGTAGCAACAACAGCGAAAGGGTTGGGCATGGATTGAAAGCATGAAACTCACTATTGCATCCAAAAGTGACCATGATATTATTGTTTCTACATGTCAATATTTTTTTGTTTGTAACAACATAGGTACGAAGGTTTCTATCTCCAAAATCTATGGATTTTTTTCAATTATCATCTCATCATACTTAAAACATAATTGAAGAAAATCATTTCTTCATTGTCGCATGTGTACATGTCATAGAAACAATTTTGTCTTGTGTCTGATTGATTTTCTACTTGGACATCCAACCGCTTTGTATTTTCTTCAATTTATGATGAAATAGCTCGTACATGTTTCCACCTATTTATTTGCAAATATTTCGCTATGTATTTGTTTCAATTTATGATGAAATAGCTCATACATGCTTCTGATTGTTTATTTATTTACAGAGATTTCACACTGTATTTTCTTCCACTTCTCTTTCCGAAGCACTGATAAGATGCTATTGATCAATGAAATACCCATTTAATCTCATATTGTAGACAATATTGTTGATAAATATATCGAGAAGCTGTGAAATACAACAAATATTCAAGTCAAAATTTGTATAGACAAAAGGAATCTTATAATGACAGACACAACCCTATGATTGTACATGATTTTTTTGGCTATTCCTTCAACAACACCCATACTGGAATTTTCATACAACACCCATACATGAATGAATCCCCTTTTCCTTCTGCCTAGCAAGTGCTAAAAATATTATGCAAGAAAAAAATCACTTGTTTGGTTTTATGCTCAACCTGCAATGACATCGTGGGGGGAAATCCTTATTCAATCATTTGTAATATTTGTGAAATATGTCTGGTATGAAGCCCTTTTCTTAGCAAAGGGAAAAAAACATCGATTCTTATGCTGATTTGAAAAAAAAACTAGAACATAACCTTTCTTTCATCTATTCTATAGTTGCACAAAGATAATTTTATTATTGAATCTTTACCATCCCTACGATATTTTTTTAAAGATAAACTCCATGTTCTAAACCAGAGTGGGGTCAATCTCCTCGAATGAGTCAATCTGGAGATTCCCACGTAGAAGAGAGATGTGAAAATACCCGAAATGTTGAGAACTCAACCCACTGACACAATCCTTAAAATACTTAAATGGGATTTACGAACATTATACAAATGTCATGAACTCCTTCCCAGTCCATTCAAAGTTCTAGTTATGGAATCCAATGATATGTGTAGGCTCTACATGCAATGTTTTTCTTATAAATAAATCTCTTAACCACATCCATAAAAGGTTGTAAAATAATAAAGTTGTATATATAAGAAGGATGGAAGAAAAGAAGCAATATGTAAGAAAGGTAAGGAAACAATTAAGTGCATGATTTTGTCCTAGATAATCACTCAAAGCATCTTTAACAAATCCAATGTTTTGGGCAAAGAAAAATGTTTGTAAAAAAAAACGATTGTGCAAGAGATGGTTCACATTCCTCTTGCATGAAATGAAACACAACAAATAGAAATGAACTATGCAATGAACATCATACACTATTTTAACTAGTGGAATTTTTAGAATAAACATTTAGGGTGCAAGGAAGAAAATGGTTATTTGAAAGACCTAAATGATAAGGTAGAAGAACTTGAAATAGCTCATACTTGCTTCTAATTGTTTATATTGACTAATTGATCCAGACCTATTTGAATAGTAACTTAAAGAATGTGAATGGTTTCATATCCAAGAGGAAGAAAGAACAATAGTCTCTTAGAAGACTTTCATTTCTATGAATGAAATGCTCGATGAAGTAGAATATGCAGAGCCATAGCCCACAACATTTGAGTGAATAGTTTATTTCATAAAGAAATGACGATTTAGAATGGTAGCCTCCATAGATGATTTTAGGGGCTAAATTTTTCTAATGGGCTAATTTTCCATGGTTTTTCGCAAAAAATATTTTCCAATTTCCATTTTTTGTGAAAACGATTTTCCCAAATTCCATAGAATAAAATTATCTTACCTTAAAAATCGCCAAAATTTAATAGAAATTATATAAAATCCTTATAAATTTGAATATTTTTACAAAACCATCGCCAACATTTTACAATTTTCATATTAAGGACTGGTAAGATTATCCCATGTTTCTACATTTTAATATAAATTTACATCCTTAAAATTATCCCTTGTAGCTCCTACCTAGCAAAAATAATACCTTTCCTTATTTTTATTTGTTGAATTTCATTTTGGACCTCAATGTCACTAACAACCTAGCTTCATTGTGTCATAGATGAAGTGATAGGAATCTGTGAACTATGTAGATAGTCTTTTGAATTCCAGAATGGGGCCGCACTTTCCATGGTCTTGTGATTGGTAGAGGGAGAGGTTTGTAAGGAAGGTCCAAAGAGGTTGGTTCAAGTCTTTCCTTAACCATGGCATCCATAAACAAATGTCATCTCCTCATGAAAGTTGTATTTGAACCAATTATCCTGGTGATTTCCCTATTCTAGATGGAAAAACAATCTACCAGATGGGGGTGATTAGTTCCCTTAGCGATCAAATGAACTAGAGATACCCTCTCTTAGTGACCTCTTCATTTTTCTTTTGTAATTTTAATTTTGATTTCTATTTTCATTTTCTAGCAACATCTTATGAATATATTGTACTCAAACATTGTATATGGAATGATGAAGGAATGCTTTTTATCTTTGGAGTCAGATTCTTTTAAATATTGTATATATAAAAGTAATATTTAAAAATCCATTTACTATATTTGTCCAATTGTTTTTATTTTATTTTATTTCATACGGTGGAAAATATGAAGCAATCTAAAGATGACTTGGGAAAAGATGATGTAATTTGAGTATTTTTAGAATCCTGAATCTTGTCAAATAAAACAAAACATGTGTGTCAAGAAAAACTACACACTTACTGCATTTACATATCATTTTTTCTTATGTGAACAATATTTTTCGTATGATGTTGTCATTGATGTCAAAGGGTTAATGTCAAGTGGTGTCATAGTGATGTGTTGTCATTGATGTCAAGGTTGATATCAAAGGATGTTGTATCATTGATTTCATGTCCAAGGTAGTTGATGATCATGAATGTTTCTATGTAGGAAGTACCAAATGGATGAACTCCAAAGTGGTCCCCTTATGGCACAAGCCTTCACGGGAATATGCTCTTGGATAAAGCTATCAAAGTGGTCCCCTTATGGTTAAATCCCTCACGGGAAGACACTTTTCAAAGTCCAAATGGTTAAGTGGTTGAGTAATCCTATAAATGTGGTTAGGGAACCCAAGTTTGGTTGAGGAATAATGTAATGAATATCGGTGAATTTGCAAGACAAACTATTCTAGATGAATAGTACATGTTATGATGTTTCTAGCGATATGTGGTATGTCATGTAGTTCCTCACGGTTGAGGAGATATGGCTTAGTGAATTTGGAGAACCCTCATGAGTTATCTAGAAGTCCCTAGAAGGCCAAAGAAGTCAAATTGTTCTAGAAGCTCCTAGAAGAAGTTGACTAGTCAAAATGGTTGCAACTAGGAGTTAATCATGGGTTAAGTTGGTTGCAACTAGGAGTTAATCATGGTTGCAACAACTTAACCCATGATTAAATCCTAGTTGCAATAAGAAAATAATTAAAAAATAAATTAGTTTCAACTAGAAGTGGTGAGATTACTATTTTTGGATAAATTGGTTGTAAGTGGACAAAGTGGTTAGAAGTGGGTTAGCCCTGAAAGAAAGAAGTTGGTTAGAAAATAACCCCTAGAGGAACTATTGAAGAATCAAGTAAATGAAAATGAAGAATCATGTCATAAGTTAGAAGCATAAATTGTCGATCTTAGAAGGAAAGAAGAGAAGTCGAAAAGGATCATGAATAACTCAACAATATTGGATGAAATATTGGATTGTCAAAGATCACCAAATGATAAATCAAGTCTCGGATACAACAAGGAAGAAACACACTCTGAAGATAACACTTCTAATAAGCATGATGTAGGTCCTTCATTTTCAAAGGGTGGAAATCAAGATGCAAGTCAAGTAACAGTACAAAGAAAGAAAATACTCAGAAGACCACAACACAGAATCCACCAAAAATCAAGTCCTACACCTCAAAGAAAATTAAGAAGAGAGATGCCTTCAAGGTTGACAGAAAAGCAAAGGTATAATTGTTTTTTCAATGGTCACTGTTTCTCATGGAATGAATATGGTCATAAAGCTTTGGATTGCATACATTATGTAAGGAAAGATGTTGGAAGATTCATTAACATGATAAGATGTTGGAGATGTAACCTAGTGGGACACATTGTTGCACATTGTCATACCATGAGATGCTACAACTGTAGTGGGTTTGGCCACAAATCCCAGGATTGATGGAACACAAGGAGACAGTCCATGAGGAATGTTTCGTATGATATGGAAATAAGAACTAGGAAGAAGGAAAATGTTGAAAGGATCAAAGATGAAAGAACAAGTACGAGACACTTTCAGAAGTGGATGAATAATATTGAGCAACCAAACATGAACAAAGGTATAAAGAATCATGAAATCTTCACATTTTCTGAGGTATGTGTGGGCTCCTATGGGAGTAGTCACGTACATACGCAAAGTGACCTATAGAAACTTCACGTACATATGCGAGATGTATGTGGAACAAGCCATGTATCTATGGTAAAAGCCTCAAGAAGAGGATTGTACAGATGAGTTGCAACATGGTTTGATGGTCTAACTATGTTTTGTAGGATCTGATATGGTTTGTTTCAGGTTTTCATGAATATATGCTTGCATGTGTGTTTGATGGTTTAGTGTTGAAGCATATGATTGAGGTTTATTTTGGATGCATAGTACAAAAATTAGTGAGTGGATTGATGCAATTTTTGATAAGATACATTGATGGTTATGTTGAGTGCTTTCGCAGTTATATGGCACCTTGTTTATGAGATATATCATGATGATGTGATGCTGGATAGAAGTATATCATTGATTTATTGAGGCATATTCTTGGCACATGTCTAGAGGTATTTTCGCTGCATTATATTTGTTTTTTTTAGGCATATCTATGATAGTACATGGTTGGCATATATGTGAGCTACATTGACATATCTTGTGATGTATTGTTAGAGGCATGTGTTGGTGCATGTATTTGGCATATGATTGAGATACATATAGGGGCATGTAGTTGATGAGTTAATGAGGTGGTTATGTTGTACATCATTGATGAGTCACAGATTGATGTATAGTTGATGTATGATTGGTACATACTTGGTACATTAATTGAGGCACTTGGTAGTAGTTTGTTTGGCATGTGGTTTATGGTTGATATGGCACACATGTATGGGAAAACATATTGATTGTGGTACATATTGTTGATGTTTGGTGCATGATGTATGGGAAGATATAGTTGAGATACTTGTTATGGTTCTTGGTTGATACATTGATTGATTCTTGATGGTTGAGATACATTTCCTAACACATGGTTTGTGGCACTTGGTTCATGGTAGAGTCATATTTTGAGTGATATGAATCTTTTTTGAGGCACATGGTTGTCATGCTATATATTTGATGATGTTGATGATCTTGATATCTGGTTGGTACATAGTTGGAACATGTTCTTGGGATATGGTTGATACACTCCATTTATGATATCTTATGGCATTGATTTGATGTGCATGGCTGACACAATACGTACATGGTTGATTCTTTGTTTGTGATTCTCTATTCATTGTTGAAATATCTTTTGCTTCATGATGTATGGTATGGCATGAGTTTGATGCATGGACATGTCCAAGGATCATCATAGGAAGAGCAAATTATTCTTGAGAAGTTGATCTATGTTCAGGTTGAGCAACAACATTTGCAGCAAAAGCAGATTGCAGTGGTAGGATATTGTTAATCTTGCAGAGAATATAGGGGCAAACATACCCATAGGGGGATTTATTCTTCCCATGATTGGTTGTAGAGCCATGATTCTAGGAGGAGAGATGATTGGAAATCATGCCATCATCATTGCAACAAAGTGATATCGCTTTTCCAAAGTGGGAGAGATTGTTTAGATGATGGAGAATTCAGTCAGGGGAACAACACCAATAAGATATATATCATTTTCCATTGATGTCAAATGGGGAGAGAGAGTCACATTGATATGGAGAGATGAAAAATGATGAGGATCAATGATCACAGATGGAAAATGAACATTTCTGTGTCTAAGTGTTTCCATCAATGACTGATGTTGACATCAATGTTGGTGTTTCCATCAATGCCAAAGGGGGAAATTGTCATACTATGTTGTCATTGATGTCAAAGGGTTGATGTCAAGTGGTGTCACAATGATGTGTTTTCATTAATGTGTAGATGGATTAATAATGACATGTTTTCATTGATGTATGATTTCATAGATGGGTTGATGTCATAGATGGATTGATGTGTAGATGGATTTATAATGATGTATTGTCATTGATTTATGATATATGATGGGATGATGTTATAGATGGATTGATGTCTTGTCATGGTTAATAGGAAGTACCAAATGGATGAAATCCAAAGTGGTCTCTCTATGGTGAAATCCCTCATGGGAAGATGCTTTGTGAAATCCAAATGGTTAGGTGGTTGAGAAGCTATAGCAATGTGGTTAGGGAACCCAAGGTTTTTTTAGAAATAATGTAATGAATATCAGTGAATTTGAAAGTGAGGCTATTCTAGATGGATATTGATTGTCATGTCATTTATGGTGATATGTGGAACATCACATAACTCCTCACGGTTAGATATTTATGGACATATGAAACTGGAGGACCCTCATGTGTTGTCTAGAAGCCCCTAGAAGGTCAAAGAAGTCAAATTATTCTAGAAGACCCTAGAAGAAGTTGACTAGTCAAAGTGGTTAGTCATGGGTTAAGTGGTTGCAGCAAGAAAACAATAAAAAATAAATTAGTTGCAACTAGAAGTGGAGATTTTACTATTTGTTGTAAGTGGACAAAGTGGTTAGAAGTGGGTTAGCCCCAAAAGAAGAAAATTGGTTAGATAATAAGATCTAGAGGAAGCTACTTGGAGAATTATAAATAAGAGAGCAAGGGTCTCTTATGTGTGAGAATATTTTGAGCACATTGAAGGTCTATTTTGGTGAAAGGTTCATTGCAAGTACTCATGGATGCCTAAAAAGTTGTGCAAGTATGAGGTAGCAAGAAAGTTTGATGGAAAAAGTTTCAGAGGTTCAAAAAACCCTAGTTTTATGAAGCTAAATGCAGGCTGCAGTGGGCCAAGGAACATACACACATGGGATGCAAAAATCTAGGGTGCATACACACACGGTATGAAGAGAGTAAATATTTTGTACATATGGGAAGAGTCTTGGAATCTTGTGTAGATGATGGTGCCAGGTTTTTGAAGTCTGAAGCCAGTTCCCAGGACAATATTATGCAGGTTCAGATTTGTGATAGAGGTTCTGGTATGGTTATATTTTGTGTTTATATCTATATTTTCTCATGGTATGGTGAATTATTGAGGCATTCCTTGTATTGTTTTTATGATTTAGTCGTTGGTTGGTTGAGTGATTTTTTTTTGATGTGGTTGAGGGATATCTATGTTGGGTGATGGTGTATGTGTGAGGAACATGCATATGTTTTTGGATGGCATGGATATGGTTGTGATTGTTGATGGTATAGGTTGAGAAGTAACATGATGGTTTCAGTAATAGGTCACAGGTGGATGTGATAGAGGCATGAAGGGTCTAAAGGGCCAGAAGTTTGAATTTTCAGAAACCCTAGTTTTTGAAGGTGTACACAGGCTAACAATGGAGGAGGTCACATACATATGCATGATGCAGTATAGAAAGGTTGTATACCTATTGACATATTGTTTCTATCTACAATTTGGGTCTTGTACTTAAGGGTTGAATTCATGGATGATTTTAGGGGAATTTCGCTCATGGGCTAATTTTCCATGGTTTTTCCAAAAATGAGATTCGATATTTTAAAAATCATTCGCCCAAATTATATAGGATAAAATTATTTTACCTTAAAAATCACCAAAATTTAATAGAAACTATATAAAATCCTTAGAAATTTGAATATTTTTACAAAAATATCGCCAAACATTTAAAGTTGGCATATGAAGGATTAGTAAGATTCGCCAAGGTTTCTACATTTTAAAATAAATTTCCATCCTTAAAATCATCTCTGGTTGGATTCCTCACATCTCAGTTGGTGTTGATATACACAAGTTGGGTCTTTCATTGAGAGTTAGTTCTCTCTTGGACTTGGTACTCTTTTCAGTTGGTTCTTATACACCCCAGGGATTGTAGTATATTATAAAACATAATACAAAAGATTACACATATATCTGGTGTTCCTTGTGTTCTTTATTGAGGTGATGAATAGTTCTTTATTGTTAATATATGTTGTTTACATGCAAGTAAACTAAGTGTGAATGGAAAGTAATGATTAATGATGTTGTGAATGGTGATTTCTAACTAAAGTTTTGTAAGAAGTGTAAAAAGATCCTCACACTGATTCACCTCCCCTCTAATTGTGGTTGGTATGTCCAATACGCGGGCTCTAGAATGCCATGTCGCGTATATACACAGGGCACAAAAGGCCAGGTCGCATATATCCACAGGATGAAAGAGGACATGTTTCATACATATGAAAAGGTCATGAAAACTAGAGTAGATGTTGGTGCCAGGTCCCTAAAGTATGAAGCAAGTTCCTAGGTCAACATTCTACAAGTTTAGATCATCTACAAAAGTTCTGGTATGGTTACATGTTTGTTTTAATGCTTATATATGCTTATGTTATGGTGAATACTTGAGGCATTCTTGGTATGGTTGTTGTGAGATCTTGATATGGAATATGTTGGTTGGTTGGTTGAGTAAGAAACATTCTTATCTATGGTACAATTATGATATGGTTTAGGGATATCCATGTTATATGATGATGTAAGCATGAGGGACATGCATAGGTTGATTGGAGATGCTTCATTAATGACATGGTACAGATGGCACAGGTTGGATGAAGTGATAGGTTACAGGTGGATGTGACAAAGGCAACAAAGTTTCATAGTTGCATAAAACTAGAAACCCTAATTCTCTGAGGGTGTACGCAGACTACTAGAGGACATGTTGCATACATATGTAGATTGAAAGAGAACATGGTGCATACATACATGTGTTGCAACATATATAGGCCACAGACCTTTAGAGAAGATTTCACATATTTTTTTCTATCTACGAGTTGGGTCTTGTAATTGAGGGTTAGATTCCTCACATATTAATTGGTGTTGAGATCTACAAGTTGGGTATTGTATTGAGAGTTGGTACACTCTTGTAGTTGGTGCTTTTTTCAATTGGTGTTGATAAACCCCATAGATTTTATTCTTCATGTAAACACATAATAAAAAAAATCTTACACATATATCTAGTGTGCTTTGTGTTAATTATGGT
>ML862051.1:3461-23776 GCA_009831015.1 Picea engelmannii
GATGTTTATGGTTTTCTCATTTATTATTTATGTTAAAAATGCCTTTGGAGCCTCATTGTAATCATATTCTTACGTATGTTCATAGTTTTCACACCTCTCCTTAGAGATAAGCTACCACCATTCTAGCGAGTTCATTTCACTTTGTATTTTCTTTTATAGTCTCTGCATATTTCATTATTTAATAGAAATTGAGTACTACTATATATTTGTGTTTATGTCCTATTTTTGTGTTTCATTTCATTCCCTCATAAATACAAATCAGTGTTATCAGAGAGGTCTACTCTTTATCTATTTCTCTGTGCATGTCCCCAACAAAGTCAAGGTATATAAGGCATTATGACTCGAACTGGTCAAACCTTTGGAAGACTGTCCTCGCCAACCCTGATGACCACCCATGGTGGAGGAAAAGAGAGATGAGGGAGCAAGATATTATATTAATATTTTTTTTGTGGAAGTCCTCACACAATAGAAGAATGAAATGATGGATAATTTTTCCCAAATCCTTTGATGGTTGCAAACAACAATAGATGCATCTTGTTGGACAACCAGTTTGAAGAATGAAGAATGAGGGTGCATGCAAAAGTGGGAAGGAAAATAGTTAGGCATGCAAAAGAAGGAGGAGAACAATTAGGCATGAAAAAGAAGGTAGACATGCAAAAGTAGGAAGAACAACAATCAGGAGTATAAAAGAAGCATGTAGGCATAAAGATATAAAAAGAACGCTTGAAAAATGAGTTGTCATAAGTTGTAATCATGCGTTGTCATTAGGGTTTTGGGATAAGAGAATATGGTTTTGAGGCCTAAATTCTATGTATAAATATGTAATGGGTCGGGTAGAATAGGCTACTGAAGTATGAAAGTTATTTCTATTGATATAATAGACTAAGAATGAGAGAGAGTCTATGTATGAAGGTTTAGGGAGGGTTTGCAGAGATATGCTTGCAATGAAGATCGACTAGGAAAGATGGAGAAGTACATCATGATGTATCTAATATAAGCAAAGTGCATAAGCTTGAGATGATTGCACAAAGAATAATAAAGAAGCCAGTCGTGTGGACGTAGCCCAAATTTTGGGTGAACCACGTTAAATTCTATTTATGAATGTCTTTTTATGCGAATGTTCATGAATGTTCTATTTATGCATAATTAGATCTAGATTTATTTATTAGCTGATTGATGCACAATAATGATGAATGTTATAGTGAATAGTTTATGTTGAAATATGGGTAACAATGATGCTGCATAATTAAATTTCACTAAGTAATCAAGGGAAAATGGACAAAGAATATGACACACAAGGTAGATAACTATGAACGAACATGATGATAGCCTTGCATCAGCTCTTCCCTGTAGAAAATTGGTTCATGTAGCTCTAATAGATGCCTCGGGTGAGACTTAAATTGCATGTAGGTGATGCCGAAAGGGCCGGTGTCTGTAGGGTTTGTTGGTTAGATAAATTGAACCTAGGGTCTTACAACCATGCACCGAAAAAAGGTTTTGTTGCCGGAATAAAAAATCTATGATTAAGGGAATGTTTTTGTTGGAGTTACTTCACACACACCTAGGACTTATTTTTCCTAAGGTTTTTCCTTGTTTATTAGTTATAATTAGTCATTATCCAATCTCCTATATTTTAGGGGAGAATATTCCACCTGGAGGATATTCTCTTTTAGTTGACACTTCAGTTTGACTAGTTGAGTTGAATCTAGATGTTGCATTGGTTTTTTCACCATGCAACATTGGGATCATCACCATGATAATACACACTTTCGTTGGGATCATCACCATACTGGTGCATTACCCTTGGTTTCCTGAGTTAACTCTTCACTACTCTATGTTCAGTCAGTTAACTGAAGACTAGTTGACTTGTTAACTCAACTAGGTGGCAGTTCAGTCCCGTAACTGCCTAAGAGACTAGATTAGGTGGTAGTTTACTCCCGTAACTATTGGTGTGTGTCCAGATCACTCTAGACCACCACTATGGAACATTATTTACTCATGTATCCTATATCTATTGTAAATTATTCACTATTTGAGTGTGAAATACGATTAATGAGAATTCTTACATTCTTTCTCTCCTTCTTATTCTTTCTCCAATTCTCTCTGCAAATGTGTGTATTATTGTTTAGCTAGATCTATTCTATGCAAGTTCAACACATTTATAGTTTTGGATGCCGACTAAGAAATATATCACCATATGGATAAAAATCAAGGAACAATAATCTGCTCGGAAAGAGAATATAAATCCTCAGATGAGCGACAAGCAATGGATGAAAAGGTATGTGTACACATAGTTGCATGAGATTTTCTTTGGTGAATTTATGATTATCTTAACCGAGTGGTTAGAAATATTAGTGGAGAATACTGGAAGGTACTGAAAAATAGCATAGAGAAAATGGACTCCTAAGTTTGTAAGACAATTGAACTCTATAAGTAACAAGACTTCATACACCGTTGATTTCTAGTTGAACAGTATATTGGGGGGTTATATTAAGAATTTGAAGTGGATTGTACCTAGTCATACAATGTCGCAGAGAGGGATTTCTTTAAGGGTTCGCGTGGAAGGTTTATGAAATCATTGGGTACCTGGATAGATATGTTGTTGTGCGACAAGTGTGTGATGACGACGGAGTCTGATTACTAAGGGGATTCACGCACATAGGGGAACTGGGGGATGAATAGAGGATAGTTTGAAGGTAGGAAAGAATGAAGTAAGAAATTAAGAAGGAAGGGTGGGACTGAGGATGTGGAGAAATGGAGAAGGTGTATCAGAAGAGGAAGATGAGTTTGGAGTATTGCGCAGTGGAAGAAGGTACAAGTGGTTGAAGACTAGGGCCAAGAAAGGAGAGTCGTGTAGTGATTTTGAGAGGAGAGAACCCTACGCAATAGTCCAGGTCATTGAAATACCACACATAGGAGGAGAGGAAGAGGATTCTCAGTTCATTCATAATAGAAGAACGAGTAAGTTCTACTTAGAATGGATCCTGTGTCAACTCCATGACCCCGTGTGTGTCACCTAGATCGGAAGTAACATTTGAGGATTTTTCAAAATCACTTATAGTTAGCAAGGGAAGACATATTAGAAATATCCAGAGTAGTAGAAGTAATGCGTCGAGTTAGAGTCAACTAGCATCGATGAGGGGAGGTACTACAAAAAACTACATGGCAGGGTTAGACCAGACACTGAGATTGCCTGAGTTCTAGGGAGTTGGGTCAGAGGACCCCAAAAAAAATTCTTCGTTTGTGAAACAATTTGGGATGAAAAGAATGTCCAGGATGAAGATGTAAATATTACACAGTTGGCAATAAATTTTAGAGGCCTCTCATTAGTATGGTATATGAAACTGCAGAGTACCACACCTACAGGACAAGCAAGGGATTTAGCATAAATTAGACAAGCATTGTTGAAAGAGTCCAAGAAGACAAAATAAGAAGTGTAGTACATTATAGAGTTGAAGGAAATCAAACATGTGTAGAATGAATTAGTTTGGGACTATTATCAAAGGTTTATAGATATGATGGGTAGATTGAAATTTCAAATTATCGATCAATAGAAACAAGAATGGTTTATTGCAGGACTACTACCACACATTCACCGACCATTGATTCAACAAAAGGTTGAGTCACAACCTGAAGCTTTGGATATTGTGATGAAGTTAGAAGCATATCCTATAGGATATGGTGGGGGGATGGCATAATTCCTGACGTAGTTAGCTTCCTTGACAATTCAATTGGAAGAAATTAAAAAAGAGAAGGAGAAGTGGGAACACGTTTGGTGTACCAAGTGTAGAACCGAAGGTCACCATAAGGATGAATACCCAACATTTGCATAGTATTTGGTGACTGGAGCACCAAATCCATGACCAGGAGGGGGATACTGTGAAATATGTAAGAAATTGGGACATCATCCACCTGATTGTCCATTACTGCAGAAGTACCAGAGTACACTAAGGAAATTGTTTTTTAACTTTTCCAAGTCATTCAGGAATGAAGATAAGGATTGTCGCGCATTTGATTTGATGAGAGAACACACTTCTGATATGTATAGGATTCATGAGGAGAATGTTGTGACATAGGGAGGTGGTCCATAGTATAATAATTACAGAGGATTTAATCCACAAAACCAAGGAGAATTTGGTAGAGGTTGAGGAAGAGGAAATTTTGGTAGAGGCAGTAAAGGACCAATAATATGTTACAATTGTAATAAACTGAGACTCTTAGCTTGGGACTGCCCGAATCCTTGTACAACATACACATATTGTAGAGCACTAGATCATGCGACATAATACTATCCTCAACTACTTGCGAAGTGGCAGGAAAGAGGGAATCAAAACTAGAACCTAAATCATAATGTACAAAAGATATCAGTCAAGAAACATAATGAAGGACCTAGAATAGTGGTTGTTACACACTGAGGATCTAGAACAGGGGCTGATGTGACAAATGGAGGGAGGAAGGTTGAGAAATGGGTGAGGAAATCAATATGATCGATGCCATCATTGTTGTAACCCTAATTTGCACCAGACATGCATACCTGGCATCAAGCCATCTCATTTTCCATTTTTTCCAAGCCACTACTGAACAACTCTTCTTAAAAACACCCTTTTTTAAGGCACATGTGCCCTACTCCACTATTGCACGTGTGTATACGCTAGATAACACACTACAACCCGTGTATAACTACAAAATAACGAAAAATGGAAAGTTGCTAACGAAACTCACAGTTTTGGGTAAGTTACCTAAACTATTTGACCACCCATAGACGGTCACTCGACCAAATACCTAGCCCTTTATAGCATATAAAATAAGGGGTAGGGGTCCCATTAGAAGGAGGAAAATAATTATAAAGAAACTCTACCCAATTTTTCATTCCCTTTGCCCCAACCTTTTGCAACCATTGTGTGAAGAGAAGCATATACAAAAGCAGTTGGAGCATAGTTGAAGAGGAGCCCAAGAGCAGATTCAAGGAGAAGTGACCAATCTCACTATTGTAAGTTACTCTTGTGAGATTGATAAAAGAAGTACTTTTCCCGTCCCGCCATATGAGGTTTTTAATGTTTAATATTGATTATATTTTGATAGAATATCTAACCCATTAGTTCATAGATCATATGCATGTTTGGAGTTCTTTGTTTGTCTGTTTATGAATGCAAGTCAGCTTTGGGAGGAGATTTGCAGTCAAGGAGCGACCGAAGGTTAAAGGATCGACATCAAACACAGAAACTAAGGTACAATAACTTGATCTTTTTAACCTTATATTTACATATGAATAATGGGGTTTATGATTGGGATGATGGTAAAAAGTAGGGGACTTTAGGTCATTTCTGCATGCATTACAAAACCCTTAATGCTAGTCCGTAGGGGGATTTTCCACCCAAAATAGAATTGGCGACCGTACTGGGGAGATATCTAGGGTTTTTGGGGATACTTTTTGGGTTTTTAAAATTGGTTTTATTACCTTTTTTATGAGTTTCTACAAGAGTCTGAGCTAGTAGGGAATCTGGTCTTCCATACCAGTACTCCCTCCTTTCTTTGCTTGACTTTTTTTTTCTTTTCTGGGAAGATATAGAGGCATACACATCCTGTAGAAGGCCTACACATGTATACATGCACCCTGACTTCACACAACCCGTGTACATACGTTGGCTGCTGAAGGATCAGTAGCATGTCTGAGTCTAGAATTTTTTTTTAAAGAGAGGAAGTCATCCTCTTCCTTGTCAGAAGTGATCCTTCTCAGGGGTTTTTTGGATCTAGTTTTGGTCTCTGTTATTGTAGTCTGTAGCCTAGGTATAACCTCAGATTAGCTTTTTTTTTCTAAATTTTCCTTGCACCTTTTCTGTCAAAGTAAGTTTCTGTGTCTTCAAGGGATTTTGGTTCTCAGTACCAGTGCTCCTTGCCAGTTATTGATTGCTTGTTTTCATTTTTTTGATGAGTTGTAGAGGTGCACACGACATGTAGTGGACCTGCACGTGTGCACACATGCCCTGACCTTGCACATCTCGCATACATGTGTTGGTTGTTGAACTGTCAATAATGTACTTGTTGAGAATTTTTTTTTTAGAAGAGGCATTTATCCTCTTCCCTGTCAAGAATCACACCTATCAGGGATTTTTTTGATCTAGTCTGGGTCTCTATCATAACAGTTTGTAGCTTAGGTTTGATTACATCATAGATTTCTTTTTCATTAAAATTTTTTTCCTCTGTTTTTCTGTAATAGGGTTTTTAGACAAGTGTGAGAGTCTGGTTCAATCAGCTTGTGTGTTATTTTCAATAACTCTTTGTGATCTACACTTAGGCCAGAAGTCTTTTCTTGGTCTTTACTTGTCTTCATTTTTCCCTTTTTTCTTTTTAAGCATTAAACAATAAAAAATTTATTTTATTTCTTGGTTTTGGTTAAGTAGTTGGGTGTTTGCATTAATCATCAGGAAAAAATTGCTTTCATAAGTTCTTGGATGTTGACTTAGGACAATAAGTATCTCATAGTCGAGTGAAATCTTGTTTTGATTTTTCTGTTAAAAGGTCTTAGAAAAAAAAAGTTTGAAATGTTGGTTAAAGAATTTGAATGTGCAAAGTTGAATTTGTGAAGAAGTAATTTGTTTCCAGTTTCATTATATTCTTTTCTCTTTCATCTCTAAAAAACATCATTGGTTTCATTTTTTGTTCCCTTTGACTTAAGACATCCACTAAAATTAACAATTAATTAAAATCAACTAGACTTTATGTTTGTAGGGTTCATAAACTAGTCTAGACAGAGCCTTGATTTAGGATTGGAGAGGAAATTCTTCAAGGATGCAAAAAAAAAACATAAGAGTCTGTGCTAGGGAGTGCTAAAAGTCCAATATCGTAAAATTTATCTGGGACCCCCCTCTAACATAGGGGATAAACAAGAGTTCGCATAAGGAAAGGTAGTGGAGATAATCCCTCCAAAGCCAGACCGGGCGTAGTGGGGAATGCATATAGAGGGCTTATCTTGGGATTTTGTTGATGGCATTTGCCACGGAGCTTCGTGGGTCTCAAATCCATTTGAGGTCCTCAGTTATTTTCTGGAACACTTTCTTTCGATACCCTTGATAGGTTTCAGGATTGATACCCTACTCATTTTGGTCCACTCGACTGTCGATTGTACCCGCCTGGTGATTGTTTGCACGTTGGAAACCTAGTTTCCTTTCCTTCTAGTGACTTACACAGGTGACTGTAGGGGTATACCATGGTACCTAGGATAGACATCATGCCACTCTTTGCAGAGTATACCCGGAGGGTGCTTCTGTATTCGAGTTGCACTTGCACCGATAAGTTTCTCTAGTGTTGGTTGTTGTAACTATTCTTCCAACTAGCTAGTGACTTCTTGTTTTATCTCATAGGTACTTTTTATAGTGCGTGCTAGTTTTGAAATGATTAAAGATTTCCCTAGTGTGTATTTTATCTTCTCACATAGTGGAGTATCAAGAGTTCCACCGGCTGCGAAGGATTTTGGTCCTACCGCCGGTTGACCTCGAACCCCCCCCCCCNCCACCGCTAAGGCGAAAACTAGACCAGGAAGGGTCTTTTGAGACAACTGGGTTACAGGAAACTGTGCCCGACCCATCTTCAAGAAAAGAACAATTGATTTCATAGGAGCCAACTATTTCAAACCTTGGAGTGGAAACTCTTGGTCCATACAAACCTTTGAACACTAATCTATCAACACCCATTGTCTTACAGGTTTATCCTTACGTGTATCTGATAGTGTCTCAAGAAGCAATGGAACCAAACACTGCTACTTCTTCTAGGAATACTCATATTCCCTCCACGACTGTCACTACAGTGAGTGTTCCACCTCCTAATCAACCGTTGCCAGTTCGGGCCACTATGGTCTCGACTACTTCTACCTCGAGCAATAGTCTTGTTGGGTCTATGGCAATGATCACTGCTTCGTTTACCCAGAGTGTGATAAGCCCTCCATTCTCATACAGGATGCTTGGCTTTAATATGAGTACTTTACTTTCCTCCTCCAATATACAAACTTTAGGTCTAGGGGAAGAGAGTTCCAACTCTCCTTTGAAAGGATCTATGGGGGGTACTTCAGCTCCCTTTATCGCTTTCCCTTATGGCAAGGGTCATATACCCCCTTTGTCCCCCTCGCTCGATGGTGTTCATCAAAACTCCATCGAGCCAAACGTAAACTTGTTTGGAGAAGGTAGTCAAGCACTCCCTTCTTATAACATGTTGGTTGGTTCAACACCGTTCTCTTTATTCGACACGTTTGGTCACAACACTTTCTTGTCAATTGTTGTCTCGGCTGGGGGAAACCCTGGTTATGGAAAACCACATCCTTTACAGGGTACTACTCTCGCACAGGGGGAAAACTTAGGAATTCCTTCCTCACAAGGACCTTGGAATCCATGACAGGGACCAAGTCCCTTGTCAGGGATGCCGATCGAGGGAAACCCCTTCCATACCCAGTGGAACCCCAGTCAAGTCTCAACACCTATGCCCATTGGATCGACAAGGGGCAACCCTTCCCAAAACCCTTGGAATATGACGCAAGCCCAACCCTTTACGTCCTATTTTGGGAATCAACTGATGATGCCTCAACAAGCACAAAATTTGTACACTGGTCATGACCATGTTTATTACCAGAGCCTTGGCTAACAACCTAACTTTTCCTGGAAACTTGGTGCCACCCAAACTCCAGGCTCCTTTTTCCCTGGGTACAATCCATAACCCAAACTACCATTTCTGGCAACCTTGCACTTGCCAGACTTGACAATGTTATTAAATGACCCCATCTGTCACGATCCGAGTTGGCCTCCTATGCCAACCAAGTTTCCTTCAGACATTCCAAAGTTTGAAGCCAAGCCTAACGAAGATCCTGGCAATCACGTGACTACCTTCCACTTATGGTGCTCGTCCAACAATTTGAGAGACAACTCCGTCCAATTGCAATTGTTTCAATGCACTCTCATAGGAAGTGTTGCAAAATGGTACATTGAGCTCGACCGCTCACGATACTCTTACTTTGATGAATTGGCAATGGATTTCTTAAACGATTTCCAATTATCTGTGAGATACGATGCCGACACTGAATTGCTAGCCAAATTCGAAAAAACAAAAGCAAACCATATCTCAGATCACATTCGATAATGGAGATGCCGAAATATTTTGATAAAAATGCCAGTCCCACTAGCATTCTTGCTAGAGTGGTTCCTTAAGTCTTTAGTACCCCAATTATCTAAAGACGTCGCAAAATCTGGGGTGTTTTCCGAGGAAGATGTGATAATGAGAGCTCAACAACTAGAGATGATTTACTCTCAGTCTGGTTTACTCTACAAAATTTTTACAGACGCACCGAGGTCAATACTTGACAAGACCAGATAGAGGTTTGGACCACATGCTGATGGCATTATTGGTTCAGCACAAATGAAGCCAGCTGATCCATTTTCAAATCAATTACAATAATTGTCAATACAACAGCCAATAGCCAAATAGAACACCGGTTTGGTTGTTCCCCCTACCCAAAAGTTGGATGTACACAGTGTGCAAACAACAAACCCAAAGGCCACCCAACAACCTGACGGAAAGAAGAAACAATGAAAGAATGTTAAGAGGGATAAGAAACCCACCGATAATGCTGGAGGGGGTGACATTGAAAAGAAGAAGTCGAAGTATCCTTGTAATCTTTGCAAGGAGGACCACCCGACACATCAGTGCCCTCGTCTTGCGGAGGCCCAAAAGTTATTGGCACAGCAGCAGTCTGTTGTGTTAACGAACCCATTTCCACATGGGAAAAACCTAACCCAGGTCTCTTCGAGCATCGAGGGGGGAAGTTAGGGACCCCCCCCCCCATCTTCGAGTAATCCTTTGTCTGTGAATTTATACATGATGAAAGGTAACATTGACATAGAAACTAGGACACACGACTATGGAATGCCAAGCACCTTTGAGAAGAGTAAAGAAGCCAAAAACCCATCTCTTCCCCTTCAGATTGAGAATAGATTGGGAGAAAAAATGGCAGGCATCCCAAAAGGTGCATTCAAGAAAGCTTCTCACAATCCAAATGCAAGGGCCACCCAGAACTACTCTGTGGTGGAGGATTTGTCACAAACCCCTTGTGCAATGTCTACTTTGGAAGTCCTCCAGAGTTTCCCTTCCCAGAGAAAGGCTCTGTTAGTTTCCTTAGGATCTGCTAAGACTGGTAAACAAGGAATGATCATGCTTGATACGACCGACTTAAAGCCTCGTCTTCCTTACCACGTATCTTTTCAGATAGTAGTGGCTTACACCACGAAAAATTTTACCTGGAACATTTTACACACAGTGGTTGATGAGGGTGCCTCGACATGTGTTATGTATTTGGCGTGTTGGAAGGTCATCGACCAACCTATTTTGTCTTCGTCATCTACTCTTCTTACACCTTTCAACGGTCGTTCTTTCCAGCCACATGGGATCATCCCCTCCTTCCCCGTGCAGTTAGGGGGGAAAACTGTGTGCGTCGAAGTCGAAGTGGTCGATGCGTCTCTCGACTACAATCTCTTGTTAGGAAGGAGTTGGACATATGCTATGCAAGCAGTGGTCACGACAGTTTTTCGATTCTTTCTATTTCCACACGAGGGTTGGGTCATGACCATTGATCAATTATCCTTCTCTTGTCCTAACCCTTCATTAGGAGTCTCCATGGTCCCAATGATTGACAACCCTCAGCCTGACATTGTCAACGTAGGGGTTGGTTTGTGCCCACCTTTTATGGGTACTTTCGATTACCTGCCTCCGACCGACAATTTCCATTTCATGTCGGTTGTTCCTGACCAGCCTCGGGCTAAAAATTTTCAACTCTCATCATTTCGCATGACGTATTTTAATGATCCATGGAATCTTCCTTCCCCATCAGCTATGATGGAAGGGATAGAGCACCATGTCATGGCCATGCCTCTGTCTGTAGTAGAAGTTGCATACTCGATTATTGAATAAGCTTCTGTCAACCCCGACCTAACTCTTGCACAAGAGATAGATCCGGTGCTCAAGCCTATTTGGGCTCAAGGTTCCCTTGCTGATACAGATTATTTAGACTTAGTATTGCTCTCAGACGAGGTGATTATTGAGGCAATGACTAGTCCGAACAGACCTTAGGATGATCTTCATCATAGATCTTACTTCCTCCTAGAGTTAAGACGAATTGAAGCAGGTGAATTCACTCTGACTATGACTGGAGATAAATCTTTTCCTATTAATCCTTTGGCAATGCACGTTGTTTATGCTGAAGGAAATATGGAAATAATAGCTGAAACGATACCTATTGACATCTCTAGAACCCCTGGCATCATGGAGAATATCTTTGTCGAAGCAGATTTCTCCCCTGAGGAGATTCAAATATACACATATTTATTTAAAGAATTCCATGACGTGTTTGCCTAGTCTTACAAGGAAATGCCAGACATAGATCCAAGAATCGTCGAACATGAAATCATGACTTATCCCGATATTAAGCCGGTCCGATAGAAGCTTCGTTCGGTCAATCCTAAGAAAGAAGCAACTATTAATGTTGAAGTAGAGAAACTAATTAAAGCTGGTTTCATCTACCCCGTCCAATTGACTCAATGGGTGTCAAATCATGTGCCAGTCAATAAAAAATAGGGTATGATTCGCGTATGTACGGAATTTCTTGATATGAACAAGGCCTGCCCAAAATATAATTTCCCCACACCATTTATTGACCAGATAGTCGACAAATGCACAGGTTGCGAAGCCTTTTCTTTCATGGATGGTTTTTCAGGATACAATCAGATACAGATCAAACCTAAAGAATAAAACAAAACCTCTTTCATTTGTCCATGGGGTAGATTCACTTATCGAAAGATGCCTTTTGGTCTGAAAAATGCTGGAGCTACATTTCAACGGGCCATGTATTTTTCTTTCCATGACCTCAAACACATATTCGAGGCTTATATCGATGATTTAGCGTCACAATATTGCAAGAGCGTTGATCATCCGACACACCTCTGACTTATCCTTGAAAGGTGTCACTACTACCGAATCCGCTTGAATCCAAACAAGTGCATTTTTTGCGTCACATTGGGTCGTCTGCTAGGTTTCATAGTTTTGACAACAGGGATCATGGTCGATCCTCTAAAGGTAGAGGCAATAGTTCAGTTTCCTCCCCTGTGCACCATCCCTCAGCTTCAAGTTTTGTAGGGAAAAGTGAACTTTTTACGGCGTTTCATCACAAACTATGACGAGATCACAAAGGGTTTTATGTGTTTATTGAAGAAGGACGTTCCTTTTCATTGGGACAAATCCACTCAATGTTATTTCCCAGCATTGAAACGCGCCCTCATATCAACCCCTCTACTTCAAGCACCCAATTATAATAAATATTTCTTATTGTACTTGGCCTCTACGGAGTCGACCATCAGTATGGTCTTAGTTCAAGAGGATGATTTTCTCTTAGAATACGTGATTTATTACCTGAGCTGAGGCGTGGTTGGACCGAAACTCAATTATTCCCACATTGAAAAACTTGCATTGGCAGTAGTCCATGCTGTCCAACGGTTCCGTCATTACATCTTGTTTTGCAAGGTCACCGTCATTGTCGTTGTGAATCCATTTCAATACATATTGACACAATGCATCATCGGAAGAAAGATTAGTAGATGGATTTTTATCCTCCAGGAATTCGAATTCGAGTTTGTTTTGGAGAAATCCAAAAAGTCGATGTTCTTCACAGAACTCATATCAGAACTTCCGGTCGAATCAGGTGATGTTATACCCAACGAGTTTCTTATAAAAGGAGACATGTTTTTGATTGCATCTTCCGACCCCTTGTATGGAGATGTGATTGTCTATCTATAGACTTTGAAGTGCCCCTCCTCTGCTTCTTGCGATGAGCGTCCTCGTATATGCCATCAGGACAAGAACTATCTCATACTCGAGGATACTTTATATCATCGAGGTGTAGATTGCATCCTTCGCTGATGTCTCACTCATGAAGAAGTGGAAATCGTGCTTAACGATTTCCACACGAGAGCATGTGGTGGTCATTTTTCTGGGTTGGAAACAACCCAAAAGATTCTATGAGCCGATTAATTTTGGCCAATATTAATCAAAGATTGTGTTGAATCGGTCAAGAAGTGCCACCCATGTCAGATCTTCTCTCGGAAGATGAGGGCACACCCTGCTCACATGTTTCTCATTATTATCATTGGTCCCTTCACTAAATGGGGGATTGATTACACTACATGCAACCCCCCTTTAGCCCGGGGGCACCGCTATATCATCGTAGTAGTAAACTACTTCACCAAGTGGGTTGAAGATATGCCAACATTCAAAGATGATGGGGAGACAACAACTCTCTTTTTGTTCAACTAGATAATAGTAAGGTTCGACATCCTGAGAGAGATTGTCACTGACCATGGCAGTCACTTTCAGAATAAAATGATGGCCGAGTTAATGTCAAATCTTGTGTTGCAGAAAGAGCATTCATCACCCTACTACCCACAAGAGAATGGTCAGGTGGAAGCTGTCAATAAATATCTTAAGACCATTCTACAACGAACGATCATTTCAACCAATTCAAATTGGCATTTGATGTTATACTTGGCATTATGGGCTTACCGAACATCTGTTAAGACTGCAATCGGTTTCTCAACTTTTCAACTCGTTTATGGGCTGGAAGAAGTCTTGCCCATAGAGTGCCAGATCCCATATTTAAATTTGGCAGTACACTTATTTCCAGACACTTCACCACTTGAAGAGCGATTACCATACCTTGAACAACTAAATGAACAACGTTGTGATGCATCCTTGTCTAAAAAGGCTCACAAATAAAAATTCAAGTGTCAGTATGATCGGTCTGTTCATCCTCGGATTTTCTCTGAAGGCGACCTTGTCCTAGTCTATGACCAAGATAAGGACCCCCTAGGGGTAGGCAAGTTCAAACCCATGTGGTTCGGACCTTTCATCGTGAAAGAAGTACTATAGAAGGGTGCTTATCATCTGGTGGACTTTGAGGGAAATGTTTTGGTGGAGCCTAGAAATGGGCTCTACCTCAAGAAGTATTACTCATAGGTGGGTCACCTTGGGTGACGTTTTGTAACATATGTATAGTCTGTGTACTATTACTTTTTAGTTTTGTCTTTTATTTTTATGGACGTGACATTTTTGACGTTATCTTCTTCACTGTGGCAGATGTCAAGTGAATTAGAAGTGTTTATTGGGTTCACAAATGATGCTAGCCAACACACTCGGAGGCTTGCCTCCGCAGCTTGGGAAATTTTCACACCTCAGGGCCAGTTGCTATCTTCAGGAGGTATCTGTTTAGGTGACACGACAAACAATGTTGCCGAATACAAAATAGTTATTGAGTTGCTTCATGACACTTTGTCGCTTGGTATCTCTCACCTCCGGGTCTATTTATATGCTCAGCTAGTTGTGTCTTAGTTAAATGGAGTTTACTGCGTTCATGATCCTACTCTACACTGACGGTTCCTTAGGGTATGTCTCTTAGAATGAAGCTTTGGTTACATTACATATATCCATGTTCCTAGGAGATTAAATCAAGTTACAGATACTCTAGCTAATCATATATTAGATTGGCATCTTGCACACATGTAAGAAACACACACACACACATGTAAATACATTCTAAAATAAATGTAATCCATAAAACACAAAAATATGTAAATACGCATATATATATTGCAAAGTGTCAAAATACATAAGTGGGCGTGAGCACCTCAAAAAATATGTGTCCAGTAAAGAGTCACGGGGATTATGCACTCAAAAATATACAAATGGTTCCCTCGACACATAAGAATTATAGTCTAAGCTAAGGGCGGGGCCTATAGGCCCTGTCATAGTGAACAACGACGTTAGATAGACGCTGAAAAAGATGGACCCATGTCCATGGTACCCCAATGACACAAGTCTGCATGAACGGTGGGAGATCCTTGATCTTCACCATGGGGACTGTCCGAGTAAGCGTTATGAGGTTCCACCCTACCCATCTCAATACTCTCTCAGCCTCTCTGACTGGAGGTCCCCCTGCTGCTACTAGTCCACCAGCCGCAGCTGGTCCTGCTTTTGGTCGAGGATGCCACCTAGTCCTCGAAAAGTCCGCTGGATGCACTGACCCCACATTTTCATAAAACAGATACATAGTTGTGAGATACTCTAGTACACAAAAAAAATTGATATATATGAAAAAACATAAAAATTAAATAACCTCCTAAAACAAAAAAATAACTTACCCATCTCTCCTCGCTCCTCTCCGGGAAGGAACAACATCTCAGGATATCTAGAGAAGTTGATCTCAGCATAGGATTAGTCCTCTATGGACAGAATCTGTCGCGGTCATCAAGAAAAAAACTTGTCGTCAAAGGCCTCAATAGTCCTTCCTCCCCCTTGTCGCGGCAACAAAACTACCCATATGCATAGCACAGGGTGAGAGGCCTGGTGCCTTCATATCGTCTCTCTAAGAATGAAACTAAGCACTCTCGAAGAAGAAGAAAGCACACAGAATAGTTCCAAACCCAAATTTTTTGTGTCTCTGCATTCAACACTCTGTTAGCTGCCTCTTCATACAATCCAATAATGTGGTGCTCCAGTCAAAAATTTGTGCATTTAAGCACTAAACAACACAATTCATGTGTGCCCGAGAAGCCTAACACAAATACACAGACCCAATGATCCGCCCAATGAGAAACACTATCACTTTCAGTGATAAGTTTGAAATATTGCTTATCAGCACTTGTGTGCCCATTTTTTTGTGCTGGCTTCACAATGGAGTTCAATAAAATCCAATATGTTGTGAGGCCCAGAAGGAAAAGTGATACAATTGATTGGTTCCCCTCTCCTTCAGAGGCCAATCAGAAAGTAGATATCCTTGGTCGTTGGAGTCAACGACTGTCTCTCAAGCATGAAGGCCTCTGCGTCAGGATGTCAATAATCAAACAAGGCATTCAGTAGCCTAGGTTGTGCCTGCATGAAAGGAAAATGGAAAAAATTTAACAAACCACACTGCAACAATGTGGCAAGAGAATCAGGGTGCTCGTCGACCAAAATATCAATGTCCTCATGCTCTCTCTCTCCAGTGAACATACATCCTGTAATAGACAAAGTTCAGGAGGGTTAACTCTTGCAATTTTTAATTTTTTTCCACAAAATGAAGGGTACACACGGGTTGTAGTGTGCACAGTCGTGTGTGCACATGTGTAGTTTTTCTCTTGCCCGTGTGCACACACAAGTTGTCATAGCACAACCTGCATGTACGTAGGGCTGACCTTTTAAAAGGTCGATGCCCCTCCAAAAAAAAAAATTAAATGCATAAAGAAAGAATTGAATTGAAAGAGGGGTTAGTTTGTACTTACTTAGTCCAAGCGGAAGTTTGTTTCGTCCACTAAGGCTCCCAGAATCAACTCTTTTCACAAAGGGGTATTTTTGGCTTTTAGTCAATTTCTCAATTAACAATGGTGATAATGAGCTGCCAGCTTCTATTTATAGATTTTTTGGCCACTTTAGTCGTTTTTTGGACCCCTTTGTTGTTTTTTCTAATCTGAAAATCATTTTATATGGTTCAAGAGTTTCATAAGGGATGTTAAAATAAGTGTTACTTTGGGTATTTGGAATTTTTTGGGCGATTTGGGTCATTTTTTCAACTTTGTGCATGTAAGATAGATTTCCACTTCCACTGGTTGCACCTCTTTGTCTTTTTCTTTTTGACATAGGATCGATCCCACCGAATTGCGACATAGAACCCTCTTTTTACTCTAGAAGTGTCGTAATTTGGTGGTAGAGCCTACCTGTACATGGGCGCCCTAGGTAGATCCTGGTTGTATTTTGGCGTCCATGCTGTCACTAATGACTATAAGCTAGGGAGTCCTTTTTAGTTTGGCCTAATTGCGAGTATGAGCCTCATTTTCATGATTCATTACCTCACTTGACCTCACCCTCAAGACTCCCAAAACACAACGGGTCTTCTTTTAAGCCCTTTTCAGACCCTCTAAAAATGAAAAGATTGTCGAGTGACCTTGTTGACCGTCACGCTCGCTAAACTAAAATTTGAAGGCATGCTTGTTCAACAATATTTTACCCATTTTTCGGTCTGGATGGTCAACTGTACGAACAAAGGTATACTCTAGGAGCTTCGATTCCCTATAAGAGTATTCTCAGGTATGATTTTAACCCTTTTTCGGGCCCGAGGGACTAAATTTACGAAAAAGGAACCCCCATGGAGTCCATAGTTAAGCTCTTTTTAGACTCCCTAAAATTGAAAAGATCTTTGAGTGACCTTGTTCCTTCACACTTGTTAAAATGGTCCAGAAGAACATCCTATATGGAGTCCATAATTAAGCTTTTTTCAGACTCCTTAAATATGAAAAAATTGCCGAGTGATCTTGTCTTTATCACACTTGTTAAAATGGTTTTGAATAGACGTCTTTTAGGTGCTAGTTCACCCCTTTTTTTGAACTGACTAGACTACCTTTGAAAAAGGTATTCAAGTGGAGTCTCCTTTTACACTTTTTCAGAATCTCTAAATATGAAAAACCTCCAAGTTTACCTTCTCTGGGCTCATTAAAATGACATCGAAGGATGTTACCATTGTGTCTTATTAATATCATTTGCATACCTGCATCGTTGGACTAATGCCAGCTCCATGTGGCCCTCAACTGAACCATCTGAAGCATGCCTCATACGCAAGCCCTGTAGCACTTTGCCTCTGCGTCTTGACACCTTGGCCCACGGAGGATTTTTCCTGAGTGTCCTTTTCCTGCATATATCCTTTTTCTCTGAGCATCCATATGTTCCTTGCGTTTGGAACTAGTATGTCTATGACACCCGATCCTCCTTTGTAACGTAAAATTCTTTTATTCTTTTTCAAGCTTTCCAAAATTATTGAAAAAGAGAAAAAAATCAAATATACCCCAAAAAGAGGAAGGGAAAATTATTTTCTTTTTGTTGGAAGCACAATGAGTCTCCCTTGGAAAAATCACATCCTTTTGTTTGTTTGTCAAGCTTTGGGATTTAACCCAACCTTAGGAAGTTGTTCTCGCCACATAGAGCTATGTCCTCTTCCATTTGGTTATTCTTCCAAACATTTGGAGAATTTGCGTTACCTCCTGGATCGTAAACTTATGTCAAATACCATGCTGCCTGAGTCTCATCTTTTGTCATGCTATTGTCCAAGGGAGGTTTTTACCAAGCATGAGTTAGCCCCTCTACAGTTTGTCTCTTGACCTCATGCTCGATCATCTCGAAATTCCAATCAAGTCATTGTTTGAAATAAATGAATCCCTCAGCCTGATCATCAAGATCCTCCATTCCATTCCTGAAAATTCGTCGAAGACCTCTGGATAGTGAAGTCGTACACTCATATTACACTCCTACCCGAGTTGTGAATATTTTGAAGTTGTTTCTCGAGCTCTGAAGGCCTCATCTCTAGCCATCAAGCCTTATTAGATTCTGATAGATGGATACTATACATGTATATATTTTTTATTGCGAGATGTAGATCCACTGTGTATTGCTCGTGGCTACACTTTATATAGCTATATGACATGGATATTCAGTTTATTTGATTGGCATCCATGATTTTATTTCATCTCGAGCATGGGTATAACTGCCTCGATGAGACAATTTTTATTTTGTAGATGGCACCTCCCGACTCTTGTCCATGGGCTCACTTGTTTTGTACATTGGTAGATATTGATAATATATTTTGGCCATCAAATTCTCTTTTGACCTCATACATTAGGGGGCATCTATTTTAACCCTAATTTGCACCAGACATGCATACCTGGCATCAGGCCATCTCATTTTCCATTTTTTTCCAAGCCACTACTGAACAACTCTTCTTAAAAACACCCTTTTTTAAGGCACACACACCCTACTCCACTACTGTATGCGTGTATATGCTAGCTGACCCACTACAACCCACATATACCTACAAAATCACGAAAAATGGAAAGTAGCAGACATAACTCATAGTTTTGGGTAATTTACCTAAACCGTTTGACCACCCATAGCCGGTCACTCGACCAAATACCTAGCCCTTTCTAGCCTATAAAAGAAGGGGTAGGGGTCCCATTAGAAGGAGGAAAATAATTATAACGAAAATCTACCCAATTTTGCATTCCCTTTGCCCCAACCTTTTGAAACCATTGTGTGAAGAGAAGCATATACAAAAGCAGTTGGAGCATAATTTAAGAGGATCCTAGGACCCGATTCGAGGAGCAGTGGCCGATCTCACTATTGTGAGTTACTCTTGTGAGATTAATAAAAGAAGTACTTTTCTCGTCCCACCATATGAGGTTATTAATGTTTAATATTGATTATATTTTGATAGAATCTCTAACCCATTAGTTCATAGATCATATGCATGTTTGGAGTTCTTTGTTTGTCTGTTTATGAATGTAGGTCATCTTTGGAAGGATATTTGTAGTCAAGGAGGGACCGAACATTAAAGGATCGACATCAAACACAGAAAATAAGGTACAATAACTTGATCTTTTTAACCTTATATATACATATGAATAATGGGGTTTAGGATTGGGATGATGGTAAAAGGTAGGATACTTTAGGTCATTTCTGCATGCATTGCAAAACCCTTAATGCTAGTCCGTAGGGGGATTTCCCACCCACTACAAACATTTGAGCCTCAACAAGAAAATGAGACGTATTAGAGGGAAAGAAAAGAGATACTGGGATCAGATTGGGTAGCATAAACATCATCTTCACCTCCTGTCTGTGATCGTACTATACCAGAAAATATGCTTGAGAAGGAAAGTACTCTAAGAGAGTTTATGTGAAGTTGCATAGAATTGATGAAAGATGAAACTATGTTGAATACATTATGTAAAATGATTGATCATTGTGCACAAGAAAGGGAAATTCCTAATACACAGAGGGTAGTGAATCAAGTATTGCACAAAAAGAGGACCAACAAAGAGTTTAAATTAAGTGCGCACATTGAGGGATATGATGTGTATAACGTTATTTTAGACTTGGCTTGAATGAAAATATGTTACCAAAGAAGACATGGGAAATGATGGGGAAACCCAAGTTAATCTAGTCTCCCATTCAGTTAAGGTTGGAAAACCAACACAAGATAGTACCAATTGGTTGATTGACAGGGATACCTGTGAATATAGATGGGGTGCACAGTGTAGCAGACTTCAAATTTATCGAAATCAAGGATGATAGTCAACCATATCCAACATTAATGGGACTTTAATGGGAATTTGAAAACTAGGAAATTATTAACTTGAAAGGAGGTAAATGATATTTGAGGTAGGAGAATTGAAGGTTACTACACCATTGGATCCAACAAAAGGAAAGAGGCATAT
>ML862051.1:23876-34691 GCA_009831015.1 Picea engelmannii
CGAAATGATGAGAGTTGAAAATTTTTAGCCCGAGGCTGGTCAGGAACAACCGACATGAAATGGAAATTGTCGGTCGGAGGCAGGTAATCGAAAGTACCCATAAAAGGTGGGCACAAACCAACCCCTACGTTGACAATGTCAGGATGAGGGTTGTCAATCATTGGGACCATGGAGACTCCTAATGAAGGGTTAGGACAAGAGAAGGATAACTGATCAATGGTCATGACCCAACCCTCGTGTGGAAATAGAAAGAATAAAAAAACTGTCGTGACCACTGCTTGCATAGCATATGTCCAACTCCTTCCTAACAAGAGATTTTAGTCGAGAGACGCATCGACCACTTCGGCTTCGACGCACACAGTTTTCCCCCCTAACTGCACGGGGAAGGAGGGGATGATCCCATGTGGCTGGAAAGAACGACCGTTGAAAGGTGTAAGAAGAGTAGATGATGAAGACAAAATAGGTTGGTCGATGGCCTTCCAACACGCCAAATACATAACACATGTCGAGGCACCCTCATCAACCACTGTGTGTAAAATGTTCCAGGTAAAATTTTTCGTGGTGTAAGCCACTACTATCTGAAAAGCTACGTGGTAAGGAAGACGAGGTTTTAAGTCGGTCGTATCAAGCATGATCATTCCTTGTTTACAAGTCTTAGCAGATCCTAAGGAAACTAACAGAGCCTTTCTCTGGGAAGGGAAACTCTGGAGGACTTCCAAAGTAGACATTGCACAAGGAGTTTGTGACAAATCCTCCACCACAGAGTAGTTCTGGGTGGCCCTTGCATTTGGATTGTGAGAAGCTTTCTTGAATGCACCTTTTGGGATGCCTGCCATTTTTTCTCCCAATGTATTCTCAATCTGAAGGGGAAGAGATGGGTTTTTGGCTTCTTTACTCTTCTCAAAGGTGCTTGGCATTCCATAGTCGTGTGTCCTAGTTGCTATGTCAATGTTACCTTTCATCATGTATAAATTCCCAGACAAAGGATTACTCGANGGGGGGGTCCCTAACTTCCCCCCTCGGTGCTCGAAGAGACCTGGGTTAGGTTTTTCCCATGTGGAAATGGGTTCGTTAACACAGCAGACTGCTGCTGTGCCAATAACTTTTGGGCCTCCGCAAGCCGAGGGCACTGATGTGTCGGGTGGTCCTCCTTCCAAAGATTACAAGGATACTTCGACTTCTTCTTTTCAATGTCACCCCCTCCAGCATTATCGGTGGGTTTCTTATCCCTCTTAACATTCTTTCATTGTTTCTTCTTTCTGTCAAGCTGTTGGGTGGCCTTTGGGTTTGTTGTTTTCACACTGTGTACATCCAACTTTTGGGTAGGGGGAACAACCAAACCGGTGTTCTATTTGTCTATTGGCTGTTGTATTGACAATTATTGTAATTGATTTGAAAATGGATCAGCTGGCTTCATTTGTGCTGAACCAATAATGCCATCAGCATGTGGTCCAAACCTCTATCTGGTCTTGTCAAGTATTGACCTCGGTGCATCTGTAAAAATTTTGTAGAGTAAACCAGACTGAGAGTAAATCAACTCTAGTTGTTGAGCTCTCATTATCGCATCTTCCTCGGAAAACACCCCAGATTTTGCGATGTCTTTAGATAATTGGGGTACTAAAGACTTAAGGAACCACTCTAGCAAGAATGCTAGTGGGACTGGCATTTTTATCAAAATCTTTCGGCATCTCTATTATCGAATGTAATTTGAGATATGGTTTGCTTTTGTTTGTTCGAATTTGGCCAGCAATTCAGTGTCGGCATCGTATCTCACAGATAATTGGAAATCGTTTAAGAAATCCATTGCCAATTCATCAAAGTAAGAGTATCGTGAGCGGTCGAGCTCAATGTACCATTTCTCAACACTTCCTATGAGAGTGCATTGAAACAATTGCAACTGGACGAAGTTGTCTCTCAAATTGTTGGACGAGCACCATAAGTGGAAGGTAGTCACGTGATTGCCAGGATCTTCGTTAGGCTTGGCTTCAAACTTTGGAATGTCTGAAGGAAACTTGGTTGGCATAGGAGGCCAACTCGGATCGTGACAGATGGGGTCATTTAATAACATTGTCAAGTCTGGCAAGTGCAAGGTTTCCAGAAATGGTAGTTTGGGTTATGGATTGTACCCAGGGAAAAAGGAGCCTGGAGTTTGGGTGGCACCAAGTTTCCAGGAAAAGTTAGGTTGTTAGCCAAGGCTCTGGTAATAAACATGGTCATGACCAGTGTACAGATTTTGTGCTTGTTGAGGCATCATCAGTTGATTCCCAAAATAGGACATAAAGGGTTGGGCTTGCGTCATATTCCAAGGGTTTTGGGAAGGGTTGCCCCTTGTCGATCCAATGGGAATAGGTGTTGAGCCTTGACTGGGGTTCCACTGGGTATGGAAGGGGTTTCCCTCGATCGGCATCCCTGACAAGGGACTTGGTCCCTGTCATGGATTCCAAGGTCCTTGTGAGGAAGGAATTCCTAAGTTTTCCCCCTGTGCGAGAGTAGTACCGTGTAAAGGATGTGGTTGTCCATAACCAAGGTTTCCCCCAGCCGAGACAACAATTGACAAGAAAGTGTTGTGACCAAACGTGTCGAATAAAGAGAACGATGTTGAACCAACCAACATGTTATAAGAAGGGAGTGCTTGACTACCTTCTCCAAACAAGTTTACGTTTGGCTCGATGGAGTTTTGATGAACACCGTCGAGCGAGGGGGACAAAGGGGGTATATGACCCTTGCCATAAGGGAAAGCGATAAAGGGAGCTGAAGTACCCCCCATAGATCCTTTCAAAGGAGAGTTGGAACTCTCTACCCCTAGACCTAAAGTTTGTATATTGGAGGAGGAAAGTAAAGTACTCATATTAAAGCCAAGCATCCTGTATGAGAATGGAGGGCTTATCACACTCTGGGTAAACGGAGCAGTGATCATTGCCATAGACCCAACAAGACTGTTGCTCGAGGTAGAAGTAGTCGAGACCATAGTGGCCCGAACCGGAAACGGTTGATTAGGAGGTGGAACACTCACTGTAGTGACAGTCGTGGAGGGAATATGAGTATTCCTAGAAGAAGTAGTAGTGTTTGGTTCCATTGCTTCTTGAGACACTATCAGGTACTCGTAAGGATAAACCTGTAAGACAATGGGTGTTGATAGATTAGTGTTCGAAGGTTTGTATGGACCAAGAGTTTCCACTCCAAGGTTTGAAATAGTTGGCTCCTACGAAATCAATTGTTCTTTTCTTGAATATGGGTCGGGCACAGTTTCCTGTAACCCAGTTGTCTCAAAAGACCCTTCCTGGTCTAGTTTTCGCCTTAGCGGTGGCGGGGGGGGGGTTCGAGGTCAACCGGCGGTAGGGCCAAAATCCTTCACAACCGGTGGAACTCTTGATACTCCACTATGTGAGAAGATCAAAGACACACTAGGGAAATCTTTAATCATTTCAAAACTAGCACGCACTATAAAAAGTACCTATGAGATAAAACAAGAAGTCACTAGCTAGTTGGAAGAATAGTTACAACAACCAACACTAGAGCAACTTATCGGTGCAAGTGCAACTCGAATACGGAAGCACCCTCCGGGTATACTCTGCAAAGAGTGGCATGATTTCTATCCTAGGTACCATGGTATACCCCTACAGTCACCTGTGTAAGTCACTAGAAGGAAAGGAAACTAGGTTTCCAACGTGCAAACAATCACCAGGCGGGTACAATCGATAGTCAAGTGGACCAAAATGAGTAGGGTATCAATCCTGAAACCTATCAAGGGTATCGAAAGCAAGTGTTTTAGAAAATAAATGAGGACCTCAAATGGATTTGAGACCCACGAAGCTCCGTGGCAAATGCCATCAACAAAATCCCAAGATAAGCCCTCTATATGCATTCCCCACTACGCCCGGTCTGGCTTTGGAGGGATTATCTCCCCTATCTTTCCTTATGCGAACTCTTGTTTAGCCCCTATGTTAGAGGGGGGTCCCAGATAAATTTTACGATACTAGACTTTTAGCACTCCCTAGCACATACTCTTATGTTTTTTTTTTGCATCCGTGAAGAATTTCCTCTCCAATCCTAAATCAAGGCTCTGTCTAGACTAGTTGATGAACCCTACAAACATAAAGTCTAGTTGATTTTAATTAATTGTTAATTTTAGTGGATGTCTTAAGTCAAAGGGAACGAAAAATGAAACCAATGATGTTTTTTAGAGACGAAAGAGAAAAGAATATAATGAAACTGGAAACAAATTACTTCTTCACAAATTCAACTTTGCACATTCAAATTCTTTAACCAACATTTCAAACTTTTTTTTTCTAAGACCTTTTAACAGAAAAATCAAAACAAGATTTCACTCGACTATGAGATACTTATTGTCCTAAGTCAACATCCAAGAACTTATGAAAGCAATTTTTTCCTGATGATTAATGCAAACACCCAACTACTTAACCAAAACCAAGAAATAAAATAAATTTTTTATTGTTTAATGCTTAAAAAGAAAAAAGGGAAAAATGAAGACAAGTAAAGACCAAGAAAAGACTTCTGGCCTAAGTGTAGATCACAAAGAGTTATTGAAAATAACACACAAGCTGATTGAACCAGACTCTCACACTTGTCTAAAAACCCTATTACAGAAAAACAGAGGAAAAAAATTTTAATGAAAAAGAAATCTATGATGTAATCAAACCTAAGCTACAAACTGTTATGATAGAGACCCAGACTAGATCAAAAAAATCCCTGATAGGTGTGATTCTTGACAGGGAAGAGGATAAATGCCTCTTCTAAAAAAAAAATTCTCAACAAGTACATTATTGACAGTTCAACAACCAACACATGTATGCGAGATGTGCAAGGTCAGGGCATGTGTGCACACGTGCAGGTCCACTACATGTCGTGTGCACCTCTACAACTCATCAAAAAAATGAAAACAAGCAATCAATAACTGGCAAGGAGCACTGGTACTGAGAACCAAAATCCCTTGAAGACACAGAAACTTACTTTGACAGAAAAGGTGCAAGGAAAATTTAGAAAAAAAAAGCTAATCTGAGGTTATACCTAGGCTACAGACTACAATAACAGAGACCAAAACTAGATCCAAAAAACCCCTGAGAAGGATCACTTCTGACAAGGAAGAGGATGACTTCCTCTCTTTAAAAAAAAATTCTAGACTCAGACATGCTACTGATCCTTCAGCAGCCAACGTATGTACACGGGTTGTGTGAAGTCAGGGTGCATGTATACATGTGTAGGCCTTCTACAGGATGTGTATGCCTCTATATCTTCCCAGAAAAGAAAAAAAAAGTCAAGCAAAGAAAGGAGGGAGTACTGGTATGGAAGACCAGATTCCCTACTAGCTCAGACTCTTGTAGAAACTCATAAAAAAGGTAATAAAACCAATTTTAAAAACCCAAAAAGTATCCCCAAAAACCCTAGATATCTCCCCAGTACGGTCGCCAATTCTATTTTGGGTGGAAAATCCCCCTACGGACTAGCATTAAGGGTTTTGTAATGCATGCAGAAATGACCTAAAGTCCCCTACTTTTTACCATCATCCCAATCATAAACCCCATTATTCATATGTAAATATAAGGTTAAAAAGATCAAGTTATTGTACCTTAGTTTCTGTGTTTGATGTCGATCCTTTAACCTTCGGTCGCTCCTTGACTGCAAATCTCCTCCCAAAGCTGACTTGCATTCATAAACAGACAAACAAAGAACTCCAAACATGCATATGATCTATGAACTAATGGGTTAGATATTCTATCAAAATATAATCAATATTAAACATTAAAAACCTCATATGGCGGGACGGGAAAAGTACTTCTTTTATCAATCTCACAAGAGTAACTTACAATAGTGAGATTGGTCACTTCTCCTTGAATCTGCTCTTGGGCTCCTCTTCAACTATGCTCCAACTGCTTTTGTATATGCTTCTCTTCACACAATGGTTGCAAAAGGTTGGGGCAAAGGGAATGAAAAATTGGGTAGAGTTTCTTTATAATTATTTTCCTCCTTCTAATGGGACCCCTACCCCTTATTTTATATGCTATAAAGGGCTAGGTATTTGGTCGAGTGACCGTCTATGGGTGGTCAAATAGTTTAGGTAACTTACCCAAAACTGTGAGTTTCGTTAGCAACTTTCCATTTTTCGTTATTTTGTAGTTATACACGGGTTGTAGTGTGTTATCTAGCGTATACACACGTGCAATAGTGGAGTAGGGCACATGTGCCTTAAAAAAGGGTGTTTTTAAGAAGAGTTGTTCAGTAGTGGCTTGGAAAAAATGGAAAATGAGATGGCTTGATGCCAGGTATGCATGTCTGGTGCAAATTAGGGTTACAACAATGATGGCATCGATCATATTGATTTCCTCACCCATTTCTCAACCTTCCTCCCTCCATTTGTCACATCAGCCCCTGTTCTAGATCCTCAGTGTGTAACAACCACTATTCTAGGTCCTTCATTATGTTTCTTGACTGATATCTTTTGTACATTATGATTTAGGTTCTAGTTTTGATTCCCTCTTTCCTGCCACTTCGCAAGTAGTTGAGGATAGTATTATGTCGCATGATCTAGTGCTCTACAATATGTGTATGTTGTACAAGGATTCGGGCAGTCCCAAGCTAAGAGTCTCAGTTTATTACAATTGTAACATATTATTGGTCCTTTACTGCCTCTACCAAAATTTCCTCTTCCTCAACCTCTACCAAATTCTCCTTGGTTTTGTGGATTAAATCCTCTGTAATTATTATACTATGGACCACCTCCCTATGTCACAACATTCTCCTCATGAATCCTATACATATCAGAAGTGTGTTCTCTCATCAAATCAAATGCGCGACAATCCTTATCTTCATTCCTGAATGACTTGGAAAAGTTAAAAAACAATTTCCTTAGTGTACTCTGGTACTTCTGCAGTAATGGACAATCAGGTGGATGATGTCCCAATTTCTTACATATTTCACAGTATCCCCCTCCTGGTCATGGATTTGGTGCTCCAGTCACCAAATACTATGCAAATGTTGGGTATTCATCCTTATGGTGACCTTCGGTTCTACACTTGGTACACCAAACGTGTTCCCACTTCTCCTTCTCTTTTTTAATTTCTTCCAATTGAATTGTCAAGGAAGCTAACTACGTCAGGAATTATGCCATCCCCCCACCATATCCTATAGGATATGCTTCTAACTTCATCACAATATCCAAAGCTTCAGGTTGTGACTCAACCTTTTGTTGAATCAATGGTCGGTGAATGTGTGGTAGTAGTCCTGCAATAAACCATTCTTGTTTCTATTGATCGATAATTTGAAATTTCAATCTACCCATCATATCTATAAACCTTTGATAATAGTCCCAAACTAATTCATTCTACACATGTTTGATTTCCTTCAACTCTATAATGTACTACACTTCTTATTTTGTCTTCTTGGACTCTTTCAACAATGCTTGTCTAATTTATGCTAAATCCCTTGCTTGTCCTGTAGGTGTGGTACTCTGCAGTTTCATATACCATACTAATGAGAGGCCTCTAAAATTTATTGCCAACTGTGTAATATTTACATCTTCATCCTGGACATTCTTTTCATCCCAAATTGTTTCACAAACGAAGAATTTTTTTTGGGGTCCTCTGACCCAACTCCCTAGAACTCAGGCAATCTCAGTGTCTGGTCTAACCCTGCCATGTAGTTTTTTGTAGTACCTCCCCTCATCGATGCTAGTTGACTCTAACTCGACGCATTACTTCTACTACTCTGGATATTTCTAATATGTCTTCCCTTGCTAACTATAAGTGATTTTGAAAAATCCTCAAATGTTACTTCCGATCTAGGTGACACACACGGGGTCATGGAGTTGACACAGGATCCATTCTAAGTAGAACTTACTCGTTCTTCTATTATGAATGAACTGAGAATCCTCTTCCTCTCCTCCTATGTGTGGTATTTCAATGACCTGGACTATTGCGTAGGGTTCTCTCCTCTCAAAATCACTACACGACTCTCCTTTCTTGGCCCTAGTCTTCAACCACTTGTACCTTCTTCCACTGCGCAATACTCCAAACTCATCTTCCTCTTCTGATACACCTTCTCCATTTCTCCACATCCTCAGTCCCACCCTTCCTTCTTAATTTCTTACTTCATTCTTTCCTACCTTCAAACTATCCTCTATTCATCCCCCAGTTCCCCTATGTGCGTGAATCCCCTTAGTAATCAGACTCCGTCGTCATCACACACTTGTCGCACAACAACATATCTATCCAGGTACCCAATGATTTCATAAACCTTCCACGCGAACCCTTAAAGAAATCCCTCTCTGCGACATTGTATGACTAGGTACAATCCACTTCAAATTCTTAATATAACCCCCCAATATACTGTTCAACTAGAAATCAACGGTGTATGAAGTCTTGTTACTTATAGAGTTCAATTGTCTTACAAACTTAGGAGTCCATTTTCTCTATGCTATTTTTCAGTACCTTCCAGTATTCTCCACTAATATTTCTAACCACTCGGTTAAGATAATCATAAATTCACCAAAGAAAATCTCATGCAACTATGTGTACACATACCTTTTCATCCATTGCTTGTCGCTCATCTGAGGATTTATATTCTCTTTCCGAGCAGATTATTGTTCCTTGATTTTTATCCATATGGTGATATATTTCTTAGTCGGCATCCAAAACTATAAATGTGTTGAACTTGCATAGAATAGATCTAGCTAAACAATAATACACACATTTGCAGAGAGAATTGGAGAAAGAATAAGAAGGAGAGAAAGAATGTAAGAATTCTCATTAATCGTATTTCACACTCAAATAGTGAATAATTTACAATAGATATAGGATACATGAGTAAATAATGTTCCATAGTGGTGGTCTAGAGTGATCTGGACACACACCAATAGTTACGGGAGTAAACTACCACCTAATCTAGTCTCTTAGGCAGTTACGGGACTGAACTGCCACCTAGTTGAGTTAACAAGTCAACTAGTCTTCAGTTAACTGACTGAACATAGAGTAGTGAAGAGTTAACTCAGGAAACCAAGGGTAATGCACCAGTATGGTGATGATCCCAACGAAAGTGTGTATTATCATGGTGATGATCCCAATGTTGCATGGTGAAAAAACCAATGCAACATCTAGATTCAACTCAACTAGTCAAACTGAAGTGTCAACTAAAAGAGAATATCCTCCAGGTGGAATATTCTCCCCTAAAATATAGGAGATTGGATAATGACTAATTATAACTAATAAACAAGGAAAAACCTTAGGAAAAATAAGTCCTAGGTGTGTGTGAAGTAACTCCAACAAAAACATTCCCTTAATCATAGATTTTTTATTCCGGCAACAAAACCTTTTTTCGGTGCATGGTTGTAAGACCCTAGGTTCAATTTATCTAACCAACAAACCCTACAGACACCGGCCCTTTCGGCATCACCTACATGCAATTTAAGTCTCACCCGAGGCATCTATTAGAGCTACATGAACCAATTTTCTACAGGGAAGAGCTGATGCAAGGCTATCATCATGTTCGTTCATAGTTATCTACCTTGTGTGTCATATTCTTTGTCCATTTTCCCTTGATTACTTAGTGAAATTTAATTATGCAGCATCATTGTTACCCATATTTCAACATAAACTATTCACTATAACATTCATCATTATTGTGCATCAATCAGCTAATAAATAAATCTAGATCTAATTATGCATAAATAGAACATTCATGAACATTCGCATAAAAAGACATTCATAAATAGAATTTAACGTGGTTCACCCAAAATTTGGGCTACGTCCACACGACTGGCTTCTTTATTATTCTTTGTGCAATCATCTCAAGCTTATGCACTTTGCTTATATTAGATACATCATGATGTACTTCTCCATCTTTCCTAGTCGATCTTCATTGCAAGCATATCTCTGCAAACCCTCCCTAAACCTTCATACATAGACTCTCTCTCATTCTTAGTCTATTATATCAATAGAAATAACTTTCATACTTCAGTAGCCTATTCTACCCGACCCATTACATATTTATACATAGAATTTAGGCCTCAAAACCATATTCTCTTATCCCAAAACCCTAATGACAACGCATGATTACAACTTATGACAACTCATTTTTCAAGCGTTCTTTTTATATCTTTATGCCTACATGCTTCTTTTATACTCCTGATTGTTGTTCTTCCTACTTTTGCATGTCTACCTTCTTTTTCATGCCTAATTGTTCTCCTCCTTCTTTTGCATGCCTAACTATTTTCCTTCCCACTTTTGCATGCACCCTCATTCTTCATTCTTCAAACTGGTTGTCCAACAAGATGCATCTATTGTTGTTTGCAACCATCAAAGGATTTGGGAAAAATTATCCATCATTTCATTCTTCTATTGTGTGAGGACTTCCACAAAAAAAATATTAATATAATATCTTGCTCCCTCATCTCTCTTTTCCTCCACCATGGGTGGTCATCAGGGTTGGCGAGGACAGTCTTCCAAAGGTTTGACCAGTTCGAGTCATAATGCCTTATATACCTTGACTTTGTTGGGGACATGCACAGAGAAATAGATAAAGAGTAGACCTCTCTGATAACACTGATTTGTATTTATGAGGGAATGAAATGAAACACAAAAATAGGACATAAACACAAATATATAGTAGTACTCAATTTCTATTAAATAATGAAATATGCAGAGACTATAAAAGAAAATACAAAGTGAAATGAACTCGCTAGAATGGTGGTAGCTTATCTCTAAGGAGAGGTGTGAAAACTATGAACATACGTAAGAATATGATTACAATGAGGCTCCAAAGGCATTTTTAACATAAATAATAAATGAGAAAACCATAAACATC
>ML862052.1:7693-23775 GCA_009831015.1 Picea engelmannii
CGTACAGGTGTCATGCTACTCCACCACATTGCAGATGCCGAAGGCTAGAAGAAGCAAATGGCGATTTTTGTAAACCAAAGACAATTCGAACACTCAGTCCATTTGATTGAAGACTTTAATTTCAAAGTAGTTTAGATACAATAGAACTGTTTTTATTTAATAACAGATCCATGTTTTTAGGATCTGTGTAACCATTTGTAAAGGCTATAAATGCTTGTTTTGATATCAAACAATGGTTGGATTTTGGATAGGGTAATTGGCTATTGTACTCATACTTTTTATGTTAATACAGATCACAGGTTCCTTTCAATTTTGATTGTTAGTTTTCCATCTTTCTTCTGCATTATTATCTGTGATGTCAAGCTTTGAATGGCTATTATCCCATTGTTTAGCTCATAGCCTGATAATAAGTCTTTTGATTGTCTCTTAGACCCTACATTGTACTGGTTTAGTTACAATTTGTTCTTCACCCACTTTAAAGCTATCTGTTGATTAATCAATCTTTGAGAGCACTGTCTATTTGTTTATCATTTTCATGTTTGAATGCCATAAGCTATATTGAGTTGTCCCATTGATCCACATTCACAAAATACAAAAGCATTCATTTCTTAAGTTACCAAGCACCTTTGGTCTGCAACCACAGAGGGTTTCTTGGAGTGATAACACCAGGGAGGACAACCATTGGGAAAGATAGGGCAGACATGAGGACAGTCGGGGTAGGGACAATTGGTGCCACAGGATCCGTTTGGGGAGTACATGGGAGACTACTTGGCACTAGGACTGGAGTTCCATGCAGACATGCGTTTGATGGACTATTGTTCGATCAGATATCGAAAGATACCCTGGGAGGCACATAGAGGCAACGAGGAAGCTCACAACACATATTTCATCAAGAAAGTGGGAAATCTAAACATCACTACTTTCGTCGGATTATCACGTTTCTCATCTCAGGCATGGGTAAAAAAACTTGACACCTATTTCAAGCTTAACCTGATGACAGAGTCAGAAGCTATTAGCTTTGCTACCTTGCACTTGAAGGGGGGGGGCATGAGAGGTGGTACGATGGGCTAGTGACATTGCGTCACAACCACATCACTTCATATTTGGAGTTCACTAAGTGATTGATGGAGATATTTGAAAGGAGAGATCCATAACTCCACTTCAGGGACCTTACACAGTTGAGACAGATTGGATCAGTTGAGGCCTTCACCACAGAGTTCCAGCGGAAGGTAGTAGTCGTGGAAAATATATTGAAGCATAGACTGGTGATGTTATTCATTGAGGCATTGATAGAGCCATTGAGGGGTTGGTTTAAGGCTTTCAAGCCTCACACCTTACAGGAGGCCATTGTGTGCATGAGAGACATGGGGGACTAAGCATTGAAACCCAAAACCTTTACTAAACCTTTTGTACCACAGAGAGACATGGATCGGAAGAATCCTCAAAGGGAATGGAAGGGTAAAACCAAGTTGGATGATGACATGAGACGAGAGTTGATGAGGAAGAATATTTGCTTCTCTTGCAGAGCCCCTTGCGTCCCAGGGCATAGATGCATGGGAAAGGGAAAAATCCACTACATCGAGGAGGAGGATGAGGATATAGGGGCATAGGAAAATAGTGATACAGAGGATGAGGCCACACATATGCCAGAGCAGTAGCCAAAGAAACCTCAGATACAAGTCGGGGCACATTCCAAGGAGGAGAAAAAACCTCGTAGAGAGGTAAAAGTGGGAACCATAGCAACCCTTTGAGGAGTACCCATGTACAACACTCTTAGGCTCAAGGGCCTTTACAGGGGCAACACATGACCACTTTTGTTGATGGTGGGGCCACCCATAATTTCATACATGAGTCTTTAGTATCCAGGAGGGGGTTACACACTGATGAGTTTGAGGGATTCCATGTGGCAGTGGTAGATGGATACACGATGACATGTTTGGACATGATCCCAGACCTAAAGGTCAAACTAGGCAACTACACCATGACATATACTTTCTATGTAGTTGACCTATTAGATACTGATGTAGTATTGGGGGTTCAGTGGTTATATTCATTGGGGGATATTGGGTTCAACTATTAGGCGTTCACCATGAGATTTAGAGATGCCAGTGGATCGAGAGTGGTAATGAGAGGCATGTCTATAGGAGAACCATGAACAGTATCAACAAAAAGGATGAAATTTATCTTCTGTCAAGTGATGTAGCCTATGTAGCAGCGTTTTTGATCACCACGTGGGAGGATTCAGAGGGAATATAACATTACCATCCTCAGATCAGAGAGCTTCTGCTTCAGTATGAGCCAGTGTTTGGGTCGATACCACCAGGGAGACCGCCAGACAAGGGATTTGAGCATACGATCGAGTTGGAGGCAGGGGATACATCGGTGATCACCGCACCCTATAGGCACCCCAAGAGATTCAAGGATGAGATTAAGAAAGCAATCAAATAATTTCTTGTGATGGGGAACATCAGGCCCAACACGAGTCCTTTTTCATCTTCATTCATTCTGGTACTGAAGAAGGATGTCACATTGTGGATGTGCATTGATTACAAAGCTCTCAATAAGAAAACAATCAAGAATAGGTAGCCCATTTTGCGCATAGATGAGTTGATGGACGAGTTACACGGGGCATTTTTCTTCACCAAGATTGATCTACGATCAACATATCATCATATCAACATGAGGGAGAAGGATATAGAGAAGAAATCATTCAGATGTCATTTCAGACATTTTGAGTTCTTGGTCATGCTGTTTGGATTGACCAACACACCTGCCACTTTCTAGTCTTGCATGAACCACATATTTAGAGGGAAGTTGAGGAAATACCTTTTGGTATTCTTCAATGATATATTGATCTACAATAGGACGTGGGATGAGCATCTGGAACATTTGGAGGAGGTCTTGGGAATTATGCAGGAACAATCATTATATGCCAAGGAGTCCAAATGAGATTTTGGGATGAGATAACTAATGTACTTGGGGTGTATCATTAGTGAGTAGGAAGTACAGGTTCATCAGGAGAAGATTAGGGCCATTTTGGATTAGCCAACACCCAAGAACCTCACAGAGCTAAAGGGATTCTTTGGGTTATGCAGTTACTATAGGCGGTTCGTCAAGCGATTTTCGCAGTTGGGAGCACCACTCACAGATTTGACAAAGAAGGGCGCCTTTCATTGGATAGAGGAGTCACAACAGACATTTGAGGAAATGAAGGAGGTTATGAGCACATGCCCTGTTCTAGCCCTTCCAGATTTCTCACAGTCATTTGTCTTAGAGTACAACGCATTAGGGGTGGGGATTGGAGCATTGTTTATGCAGGGAGGCCATCCCATTGTGTTCGAGAGAAGGAAGCTCAACGAGTCAGAGAGACTCTACTCTATTTATGACAAGGAAATTCTAGCAATCATGCATACCTTAACCAAATTCAGGTAATATCTAGTAGGCAATAGATTTGTAGTGAAGACTGATCACAATAGTCTCAAGTATTTCCTGGATCATAAATACCTCAGTGAGAGACAAAAGAAGTGGGTCTCGAAGATCCATGTCGTTGACTTTGACATTGAGTATGTCAAGGGAAAGAGGAACGTCGTAGCAGATGCCTTGTCCAGGAGGCCACCAGGGTGTTCGATGATGGACATTTGCACAGATTGGAAAGCACATTTGTTGGTGGAATAATCCAAAAACAAATTTGCTTGTGAGGTGATGGATGGACAAGTGGTTGATGATAGATACTAGGTACTAGATGATGTCATTTTGTACAAGGGCCAGATCTATTTGGTTCTAGAATCTACTTTGAAGGGGAATATTATGAAGGTGTGTCATGATTCACCTGCATTCGAGAATCATGGATACTTCAAAATGTACAGACAGATCAAGGAGAGATTCTCATGGAAGGGTCTCAAGGATGATGTACTGAAAAAAAATACGGGAGTGCACGACTTGTCAGCAGAACAAGTCCGAGTAGACACATCCTACGGGGTTACTTCAGCCTCTACCCATTCCAAATCAGAAATGGGAGAGCATTTCTATGGATTTCATTATAGGCCTTCCTCGAGTGCATGGAATGGATTGTATATTTGTGGTGGTTGATAAGTTGACCAAATTTTCACATTTCTTTTCCATACCCATGGACTACAAGGCCATACAGGGAGAAAATTTATTTTTCAGAGAGGTATTCTAGTTGCACGACTTACCCAGGCAAATAGTCAGGGATAGAGATGGGTGCTTCATCAACGCATTTTGGGGGGAGATTTTTCGGTTGGCATGCATAGAGCTAGACATGAGTACCACCTACCACCCACAGACAGATGGACAAACATAGATTTTCAACAAATGGGTGGAGGGGTATCTGAAGAACTATGTAGGAGGGAAGCAACGCACATGGGTGAGATGGTTGCACATGGGTGAGTATTGCTACAACACGACTTACCATATGTCTATCAATGTTTTGGGACAACAGGGTTCTAGGGGCCAAATACTGGGTAGAGGAGAGCCAAAGGAATCTGCGGGCAGTGAAGGAAAATTTTTCAGAAAACTTAGAACCAATATAATATCTATGAATATAGGCATAGGGTAGAGCACCATTTTGAGGTAGGGGACTTGGTTTTCCTACAGTTCCAGCCATACAGTCAGTCCTCCTTGAAGAGGAGTGAAGTAGAGAAGCTAAAGCTCAAGTTTTATGGGCCATACTGAGTCATCAGGAGGGTCGGTGAGGTGGCATATGAGCTAGAGTTACTAGAGGGTAGAAAGATTCATAACGTCTTTCACGTTTCTTGCCTTAAAAAGGCAGTGGGACAACATGTCAACATTTTGTAGGAGTTTCCACGCTTGGATGAGGAGGGACAGTTGGAGCTAGTGCCAAAGGAGGTGCTCGAGCAGAGATAGCACAGGTTGAGGAGAAGGGTCATCAAGGAGTGCTTGGTTAGATGGAGGGGACTTCCAAAGGAGGATGCCACATGGGAGGGAGAACATATTTTGCAGCACCCAGGATTGATGTTGCTTGAGGACAAGCAATCTCGGGAAGGGAGGACTGTGATGTCCCGTTCCCAATATTAGGCCAACATGGAGTGACTTAGTAGTCTATTTGTTCCCGTAGACTATAGTCAGACACAAACCAGGAAAAAGAGGAGAAATAAGGGAGATTTGGTGGCTAAACGATGAATTAAGCCAAAAAGCATAGGAAAAGTCACTTAAGCCTAAGTCAACAAAGAAATAGAATGAAAAGATGTTAAGGGGGGACTTAATTAACTAATTATTCACCTTAGGAGGAAAAGCACCTAGCTTAAGTGATTTCAATGGTGAATTAGATCGGGAAGAGTATAAAGAGAGGAATTCAGCCTAATTCCCCATTATGTTATGATTTGATGTTGAGATATTTCCAGAGGAGGAGGAATCGACCCCCTTGTTGTTTTGTGGATTTTTGGAGGAAACCACCACCATTGATTGGTTTTGGTGTTGAGAGACACACCCTAGCCTATCAGAGATACCATCTAGGTATTTCATCGTGCCATTTAGGAGATCCAGTACAATGATTTTGCAACTCAGCTAGTGAGGGCCCAAGGGTTAGAGAGAGGGTTTGTGTGGTTGTACGATATAGAGTAGTATTTTATAGATTCCTTCTTACCCATTTGAGAGCTATCCAGGGCACATATTTTGACCCACTAGTCATTAGTTTCCGACAGTGGAATCTCCCAGGGTGCAGCAAACAACCAAAAAGTATGCAAATCTTGAGGAATCACATTTGGGGTTCGAGGGGGTATTCTGGGGAAGCTCCAAGGAAACCCTTCCGACCCATTACATAGTGGGATAGGACGATTTTTTCGAGACACATATCATCATATTCTTCCAATGGGATCACTAGGGTGTACTCCCACATCCCAGGAGGTGCGCAAACCCCCAGGGGGTGACATCCAAAGCTTCAGAGGTCAGATCTCCAGTCTAACAGTTACTAGGATCATCCTAGAGGCCAGGGCGCTCCTTTTAAGACAATTTACAGTCCATTCCGATGAGTATCTCCATTAGGGTGAGTTTTCCAGTATATGTAGAAGTTGTTGTGAGCTTTTGGACTTCGTTTTTGTCGATCTATCCGTGCATACACATATCAACCTTCATCTTCTGATCACGGGTATGCAAATAAATTACAAAGCCTAGTGACTTTATGTACCAACTAGGGATTCCTCTGTGTATTTTAGGGTTAAAACACAACCTGTGATTAAATGTTAACACAACAAAATTTTATTGCATATGAGAATGATAAAATGGTCACTTTTATGTACCAACTTGTACTCTTCTAATCATAATGAGATCACCATCTGGATAATACAAGGTCTGTATCTTTAAAATTTCAAAGAATTATATAAGGTGTCGAGTTGAGCCACATGCATGCAAGATTACAATGTGTTGTCGAAATATCTGGATTTTTGTAGCGCACTTTTGGCAATGATGTTATTTTTGCACTACACAAACTCCACCTTTTTTGCAACAAATATTATTTATCCTCAAAAACTTAGGAAATCCTTGCACATTTGAATTTTAAATCAATCCATCCCTTCATGTGCCAAATTAAAACCTGCTCAATCACCTTTGCACATATCTAATGAAAGAAAAACAAATGAAATTAAAACATGAACCTAACAAAGCAAAGACAACCACATTAAAGGTGAGCAAAGAAAATAAGGAATGAAGTATATAGAAAGGATATAATTGAAGAAGGATTTATGGATTAGTGGGCTAGGATGAGGGGAAGAGGAGAAACCATGCATGTAGATTTAGGTACTAACATTGGCTCCATATGGGGATGATGTTCTCCTTGTGAGACATCAAGAACTGCAGACCTTGTGCGTTCACTATTTTATGTCTTTCTAAAATTGCTTGCACTACACTTGTTTTGTTTATGTTGTTGAGTAAACTACTTAAGATATCATCAAATCACTTGTGACAAATTGAAAACACACAATCTAAAAACCAAACTTGATGCATCCAAGTGCCTACCATTGGGATATGGAGTCTTATTCCTTCTACCTTATCTCACACCAAACTGAAAACCAATATGTACATCCATAAAACAATTCTGGCTTATTAAGTGAATTTTTTTTCTAGAAAATTCCCATTGACCGGGCCTCCAACTATCTCATAATCATCTAAGTTCTGCAAAATAAAAGTGTTGTTGTTTAGAAATATAGCCACTCTCAATGGAATAAACTACAATTTATCAGACTTGCCATGTTTAGGTTTATCTTCTCTTCTAGCATCCCATCTCAGAACCAAGTCACCAATTTGAAAACTATCCTCTGTTTTCTTATCAAATGTTGATTTTACCTTGTTCCCATAGTCCTGATATTTCTCAATTAATTTTTCTCGATTTTGATGAACCTCAATCAACTGAAATATCCTCCTTTGTACATCATTAGGTTCTTCCACTTCATCTTGAAGAAATTTAATTACAGGTAAACCAAGTTGAATAGGGAACACATCATATGTTCCATAATTCCACAATTTTATACCTTGTTACTTTATTCAGTAAAGGAATACATGATTGATTTTCTACCCCATCATTTTCATTCGCTTGATAAATAGAAATGGCAGAAAAGTCATCAATAGTTTCAAGAAACCTTTTCAACTCCTAGTCATCACTGAAAGCTTCCCAGTGTTTCACATTATCTGGTATAGCTAGCCTATGCCTCATTTCAACCTCATACTTAAGTTGTGAATCTAGTGGAGGTCTAAAATGCTTGTAGCTAGAGCTAAAGAGTCTTCTCTTTAATTTGCATCCCTTGGAACAAATGAAATATCAAAATCTATGAAGAAAGTTTCAATTAAGTCCCATACCTCACTCCTATATTGTTTTAGTCTCTGCTGCTTTGTCTGATAAATATTTTTGACTTGATGAATGACTAATTCTGAATCTCTATTTTGTCAATCTCTGTGTCTTTTGCATCTCTTAATCCTAACAACAAAGCTTCATATTCTGCAATGTTATTGGTAGTCTTGAATTCCAATTTATATGACAAATATACAACATCTTTAGAAGGAGAAATAAACACAATCCCAACACTATATCCTTCTTTTGAACACGGACCATCAAAAACATTTTCCAAATTGCATTCTCCGTACCTTTTCCTTGCTTACCAATGAGCTTGTTATCATGATCTGTTGGTTCTGGAGCATCATCACAGATATGTAAAATAGAGGAACTAATTTCATCTTCAACTGGATAAATAGGATGGTTTCCTGGATTATCACGATCACTCACTATGTAAGCAAGTCGAACTTCTCTATATAATTTTTTGTGTTCTCCTCCAATGATAGGGATAGTTGCATATGTCTATTCCATCAGAAGAGATCCTCCTACCTTCCTAGCCCAAGATCTAGATAGTAACATTCCAAACTTTGGAGGCATGTTAGCAACCACAATATCCATAACAACATTTTTCATAGGAAGTTGAGATAATGTCACAACCAAATATTTAATAATTGCTAAGCATTTAACTCTCTTGCAATAAAAATGAGTAAAGATCTTGGTAAGGTTTTGTGATATCTAACCCCAACTCATCCATAACCACCTTTCGCATAACATTATGTGAAGCTCCATAATCCATAAGACAATTATACAAAATTTTATCATGTATTTTCAGTGATATATAAAAAGGCAGGGAAGAGTCAAATTTCTCCTTAATATGGGGGGAAATTGTGATAGTGGGTTTTTCATCCTATAATTTCACTATATCTGAAGAGATAATAGGTGCAGGGGGATGAAAAATATTTAAAATACCCATTTTACATTAATTCTACCAAAGGCACATGTATTTTATTTTTACTTATCTCATGCTCTAGATTAAAGGGAACTAATTATCTTTCTCTCTCCTTTACCTGTGAAACACCAACCTTGATGGCTTGCTGATGTTGATCTAATTTGTTTCATGTATCTTTCCTTTGAACCTGCTTGGATGGAACATTTGCTTTCTTATTTTGAGTTTGTGTATTTGGTTTGGTCCACTTTTTCTAGGCCTTAAATCATATCTCTTTTGAGGTTCGTTCTAAAAAATTTCCTCCTCCTCTTTTTCTTCATCAAAATGATTTAATACCAAAGAGTCTTCATATTCATGTTGAGTCAAGTCACTAGAAGGAAGATGAAATTCATTAAAAGGAACTGCATAATTCTCTTCAATATCCTCACTTTCTTCAATCTCTTCGACAACATTATTTTGTAAAGGGGGTAATATCCTTTGATCTTCATTATTCTTTTTTTCTCTTTGCATGATATGAGGAGGGTTATTAGGTCTTTTGAGCTGATTTGGGTTTATTTTCCCACGCTCTTGAACATGTCCATTTGGATGCTTTGCTTCCCATTTCAATCTATCCAATTTTGATGATAGAGTCTTCAACATTTTATCCATTTCATCAATTTTTGGATCATATGCTGGTACATTGGAAGAGGATGGGGCATCTTCCTTTTGTTTCTTTTTGTCTCTGTCAGATCTAGCTTTGATCCTTTCAGCTGATAAGATGTTTGATTCTACTTCAAGAGTTTCTTCTTGAATATTTGTCAAGGTCGCAACCCTTCTTTCCCTCAACAATAAATAAAATTTAGCATCGAAAGCATTAGCAAATGTGATCTTAGCAGATGTTTATGTAGGTTTAATTTCTAGAGGGATCCTTATATACATTTTATTGAATCTTTTAGTAAAATCTGACACAGATTCACCATTTTTTCTTTTCAGGACTCCAAACTCAGTAATATAATACAAATAATCTTTTTTATCTCCCCGCTGTCTCATAAAGTTTTTTTATCTTTTTTATCTTCTTTCAAGGCTCCAAACTCAGATTAACCATTTGCTTACTTTCCCTCTAGAGTTTACACAAACACTCTCATCCAAACATATTAATTCTCTATGGTGAAATTATCTGCAAAACTATAAAAAGATGATAAGTGTTCTTTAGTAGTAACATCTCCCTCTCCATTGAATCTGGGCAAGTATTTCACTTAATATCCAGTTGGAAAAGCATTCAAGTTCTAAGGTAAAACCAGGGGTGCATATATAGCAACAATGATAGAATCCATTATGTTTACAACCATGGTTGGGAAAATTGGAATTTGAACTTTACGGGGAAATGATGGGAGAGATGAAGAAGATGAAGCTGGTCGAGGATGATTTTGTTCAGACTTTAGAAATCCTTCTATGGAAAGAATATTATTAAAGAAATGTATTTCAAGTTTAGCCTCTTCATATATGCTCAACTGAGGAATGGGTGAGGCTAGGATCTTTTCTATTTCCACTTTTGTATATTTAGGAAAAATTTTAATGGCTTCTGATGTGAAGAGAGAATCTTGATTATCTTCGTCTTTAATAAGATAAGAAAAAGGATTCAATTATGTGACTATTTGTTCACCCAACTGAATAACTATATGTTCTTCTAAAGGAACAGTCTTAGATAGATCCTTTTCTTCAACTATTTCTGGAGGAACAATTTCTTATGAAACTTTTTCATCAACTACTTCTCAAGGAACAACAATGGGTTTTTCTTCAATAACAGGAAGTAGATTTTATTCAGGAATACTGTTTGTTTCTTCAGAGGAAGTCTTGTCTTTAGATGATGAGGATTGTCCTGGAGTAAGCTTGGTTTTCCTCAACAGTCTCTCTGGATTTGATAGTCTTGGAATTGGCTTGGGATCTGGATTCATTCTGGTTGTTAATTTTCTTGAAGATGAATATGATGCTAGATCTTTGGTAGGCTTTGACTTTGGTCCTCTTACTTCTCTTTTAGGAGCCATAACTTCTTATAATGGAGTCTCCAGATGAAAAGTATGCAATCAAAGCTTTGTGTCTAACTCTTGTTCACCATCAAGAGCTAGCTCTATTCAATGTCATACACCTAGGGAAGATACTTCGTTCCTCCCTCCCTAACAATGACCCCAAAAGATGTTATCCCTAAAGTCTACACCAGACGGATATGACACAAAGCTAGGGCACCTCAGTTATTGAAATGGTTGATTGGTTTAGATAATGGATCAAGTAGTTTGGATAAGTTGTATGGGTATGAATCTGGTTAGAATATTTCAATTAAGTTTGAATAATCAACAAGCTTTCATTTAGTCCAGGGCATTCACACTAATTGATCAGATAAAAATAGTATTTGGATATAGATGAAAAATCAAAGAAGACATGAACACAACTTAGCAATCTGTTTACTTATGTGAAAAATATTTTCAAGCTTAAAATATGATCTCAAACCTGAAACAAAATATTCAAATGCAAATCCTAGAAACAATTGATTTAACACTGGATCAAGAGGAAATCAATGCTTTTCATAAATTTCAATTTGCATTCAAATAAGATAAGCAAAAAGAGACACATAAGAAGACAATCTGACAATAAAGGTGTTTGATTCCTTGAGAATAAAAGTTTGCATGCTTTAATCTTCTTTACAAAGTATAGAGCATTTCCCTTCTCTTCCACTCCAAAAAGGATGAACCCCTTACCCTCTCTATTGATTTCCCTTTTATATATGGAGGGTACATACAAGTTTAGATTACAGATCCTAAAACATAGGTTTAGTTATGATTTCATATTGATATGGTCAAATTTTAAGATATTATATATGATCCACTTACATAGAATCTGGGCAAATTACAAAACTAGATTCTAGGTTCAGATCTTCTATTTCAAGATCACATCTTTCACTCCTAGAGATATCCCTTAATCCCTACAAAATATGATCCAAATAACCAACTTGAAGTAAAATATGCGGAAAAAGTAATCTCTCGATATTTTAGCTTTGATTTGGTCTTTTCAATTCATGGTATTGAACCTTTTTACAAAATTAGCCTTTGAATCTCATGTAGTGCTTTAACAGTCTTCAAAAACATAAGTGTTGCAAAAATCGTTGGCTTTCTGTGGTGCAAGTAAAAACTAGTAAAACCTACTTTTTTGGAAAACTCTGAAACCTTCTTCATGCTTGGACATGAGTTTGGTGTCTGAACTTTTCTTTAAGCCATTTGGTCTTGAGCACTTTAGTGGTCAATACAATTTCATGTTCTTCTTCATTAATTTCTGGGAAAAATCACAAAGCTTGTTGTGTTTTTCCACTAGCTTAGTCATTTTCTTTTGTAGCCTGGAGTTTTTCTTTATAAGCTGCTTATTATGTTTCTTAAGATGCCTTATGACTTTGATTTTCTTACCAAGCTTTTTCGTTTTTGAAGTTTACCATGTCTCAACTCTATCTTCCCATGGATCTTCCTTAGAAGTTGATTTGTTTAGATCAATGGAAAAAATGCGTGGGGCATATTCTCCATCCTGTCAATATCTGTAGATAGGACCTCAACAAATTCTTCTTTTGTTAGTATAGGTGGTGGAGATACTACCTTATCAAGATTAAGATATGGTATCTTGGGCATCACGGGGATAATACTATGTTTCTGGTTTTCTTTAGACTTTTAACTGCAAAAGTCACCCTTTGTCTTTTTGTAGTTTTCTTCATGGGCATATCTTTAAGTGTTCTCTTGGTTGTTAATTCCTTACTTGTATCACCTGCAATACCCTTAGAGATATCATGATCAATAAAAATTGGTTTTCTTTTCTTCAAATAAGGATCAAATAAGGCCTTTGCATTTAACCTGTATTTGTTTGTGGCCTGAGTCTTGAGGCTTCTTGATGTTCCAATTAGTTGTTTTCCTTTATCCTTTTGTTGACCTCCTTTGTAAATTCTCCTTTTTTTCTTTGTGTCTGAAATTTCTTCAACTTCCATGACTTAAATTTCCTCCATAGGCTCAATTATATCTCTTTTAGGAGGTAAATTTAGTTCTTATGCAGCGCTTCTGGTTCATTTTATGGTGTAAATCTTTTTATACTCCAGAGGAATCTATTTTTCTACAATAGACACTGGTCTCTGTTTTAGCATGTCTTTCTCATGAAAGATTAGTTTCGTCTTGATTGACCTGATTTCCCTTGTAGTTGATGGAGCCTTTGCTTATGTATTTTTAGGAATTTTTGATGAGTTGCTGACTTGTTTTGAAATCCTAGTCTTCTCTACAGGATTTGTTTTATGAGATTTATTTTCCTATTCCTCAAACCCTAATGAAGACAAAAATGTTCCCAAGAGGTTTGAGTTTTGTCTAACTCTTGTATGACTAGAATCTTGATAATTCCTTGATGGAAAAGACTGTATGGATCATTTTTTGGATGGGTTTGTACTTTATTTTCCATATTAGTCATACTTTTCAATAAATAGTAAGTTAAGTTCATTCTGCTACTTCCATTTAAATGTAAGAGAAAACTCATAAGATAGCGATGAACAATAGAAAACCTACCTTCACATGTTATGTATTTTTGAACCACTGGTAAAGTATTCTTTCACTCTTCCTTCAACCATGTATTTGGAATCCCCTTGCTCCATTCCAGATCTTGATTATTTGCAATGAGGAACTTATTGCAGAGGTCAGTTGGGACCTCTTTCTTTTTGAACCACCTCTCTCCATTGATAGGTAATTTGAAAGGTGAGGAAATAGAATGCTCTGAAAGTTGAATGATAATGTCTTCAATCTGGGTCTGGAACCCATCGAAATTCTTTGTGAAGGTCATAGAAACCTTTGTATGATGCCCCTAAAATGCGCGAAAAAAAAATCATACCATTCATCTTGGACAATTTGTTCTCTAATTTATTATATAGCCTCCAACAACTCGATTCCATCTGGTTCTAAACAAAGGACATGGCCACTTATGTTGTGTGACATTCTTGTGAATTACAAACCCTAGCTACTTTTTGTATCAATTAGGGATTCCTTAGTGTATTTTAGGGTTAAAACACAACCTGCGAAGAAATGTTTACACAACGAGATTTTCTTGCATAGGAGAATGATAAAATGGTCACTTTTATCTACCAACTCATAGTCTTTTGATCATAATGAGATCACCATATGGATAAGACAAGGTCTATATATTTAAAATTTCAAAGAATTGTATAAGGTGTCAAGTTGAGCCACATGCTTGCATGATTATAATCCATTGTCGAAATATATGGATTTTTGTAGCGCACTTTTTGCAATGATGTTATTTTTCCACTACAAAAACTCCACCTTTTTTGCAGCAAATATTAATTATCCTCAAAAACTTAGGAAGGCCTTGCAAATTTGAATTTGAACTCAATCCATCCCTTGATGCTCCAAATTAAAAACATATCCATTCACCTTTACACATATCTTATGAAAGAAAAACAAATGAAATTAAAACATGAACCTAACAAAGCAAAGACAATCACAATAAAGGTGAGTAGAGCAAATAAGGAATAAAGCATATAGAAAGGATATAATTGAATAAGACTTTGTGGATTAGTGGGATAGGCTCGGGGGTAGAGGAGTAGCCATGCATGTAGATTTATGTACCAACATTGGCTCCATATAGGGATGATTCTCTCCTTGTGAGACATCAATAACTGTAGACCATGTGCCTTCACTTTTTTATGTATTTCTCAAACTGCTTGCACTACACCTATTTTGTTATGTTGTTGAGTAAACTACTTAAGATATCATTAAATCACATGTGACAAACTAAAAACACACATTTTGGAAACCAAACTTGTTGCATCCAAGTTCCTATCATTGGGATATGGAGTCTTATTTCTTCTACCATATGTCACACCAAACTGAAAACCAATATGTACATCGAGAAAACAATTATGGTTTATTAAGTGAAAAAATGTTTCAGAAAATGCCCATTGACTGGGCCTCCAACTAACTCATCCTCATCTAATTTCTACAAAATAAAAGTGTTGTTGTTCAGAACTCTAGCCACTCTGAATGGACCAAACCACAAGTTATCAAACTCACCATGTTTAGGTTTATCTTCTCTTCTAGCATCCCATCTCAGAACCAGGTCTCCAATTTGAAAATGTTGCTTTACCTTGTTTTGGTAGTCCTTAGATTTCTCATTTAACTTTTCTTGATTTTGATGAACCTCAATCAACTGAAATATCCTACTTTATACATCATTAGGTTCTTCCACTTCATTTTGAAGAAACTTCATTATAGGTAAACCAAGTTTAATAGGGAACAAAAAAATTGTTCCATAAACCAATTGAAAGGGAGAAGTGCCAATAGATTTGTTAGTACTAATCTTGTCATCCCACAAAACATACTTTAACTTAGAATTTCATCCTCTTTTGTTTTTTGCTAACAATTTTTTGATAATCCTGATCAGACTCTTGTTTGAAGACTCAGCTAACCCATTACCCTGTGGATAATAAGGAGTAGAATGTGCTAGAGTAACATTATATTTTTCATAGAATTCAATCATAGAAGCATATTTAAATGCTTGATCATTATCTGTGATAAATTTTCTAAGACAACCAAATCTAGAAAATATGTTTTCTTCCAGAAAATTTATAATTACCTTATCAGTTGCATTTCCGGTAGGGATAGCCTCAATCGATTTCATGAAGTAATCAATGGCTGTAAGGATCCATCTGTGTTTTCCACTGGAAGGTGGATGTATTGCTCCTATGAAGTCTAGGCCCCACTGCTGGAAAGGGCCATTTTCCAGCAAACTTTTGGCACTACTCACACGCATTGACCTTAGCAAATACATCAACAAATAGAGTGGGTTAGTAGTACTCGGCTCTCAGGATTTTGAATGCTACAACTTTCCAGTGTCGATTTCCACCACAAACAGCTTTATGAAGGCCAGTCATAATCCAATTTGATTCATCCTCATCAATACATTTCAACAAGATACCACCAGGATCCTTCCAAAACAGATTTTGGTTGATAATGTAGTATTTTAAAGCCTTTTGTTTGACAGATTTGGCTTTATATTTATCAAAATCTGGTGGGAACTGAAAATTTTGAAAAAAATAAACTATAGTCTTATACCAAGGTGAGGAATGGTACTTATCTAATACCTACAATTTTCAATCTTCATTCTATGGTGCTGGAACATCTGACTGATTTTGAATATAGATCATCCACTTTCCCATCCTTCCTTCACTATGTGGTTGTACAAGCATATTCTTCACAGTGCTACTAGGAACATAGGCAACTATTTTAGAATGCAGAACATAAACTCTAAAAGATTTTAATTCCTTCACTAAGG
>WSFP011415740.1:0-23774 GCA_009831015.1 Picea engelmannii
TAATATAATTTGAGATTGATTTATTGTGTGAGCTCACATATGTCTTTTGTCATTCAACTCTTCACATGTTGTATTGTTTTCCTAGATTAAGTTCCTTCTTTCCTAGTTAGTCTTTCAATGCTTTCCTAGATTAATTTCATTTCAACAATTTCGATTAGATTACTTCTACTTCAGTCCTTCATATATAGTGTGTGTGCTTCGTAAACCTACAAACCTCGGATTGACAAATTAAATGGTTGGGCAAGTACTACAATGGAATTAAACGATAATATTTCCACCTAACACCCTACATTGGCACTCCCTAGAAGGCTCCCACAGAGCATTGCAACACTCTGGTACCCTTGACACCAGAGCGCTGCCCCTTTTTCTGCAAAAATCATCTTGGGAGTAATTTTTCTTAGTCTTCTTTTTGTTGAATCATCTTCTCAGAGTTTATTTTATCTTAGTGTGTCCTTGTTTATCCTCCAATTATTTGATTTCTAAGGATTAATGACATTTTGTTTGGATTTTTGACATCTATTTTCCTTTCTTTGAGTCACTCTTCTTCCCTGATATTTGGAGTCGATCTATTGCTTTCTCACTTATCTGATTGACCGAAAGATGTTGTAAGGAAATTCAAAGATCTTTTCACTATTTCATTTTGATCTTTGAGGTCTTTTCTCCAAGCATTTCTTCTTGTTTGTATTTTCTTTTATTTTTCTTGTTTGATCACAATGAGGGTGTGTTTTTGTTTATGTGAAATTTGCTTCTGGGTTGCTTAAATCTCACGGATATTGAAGTTTGATTAACATAGGAATCTTTACATCAAACTTATTATCAGTCACATATAAACATTTTAGCATTGTATCCGATTTTTGATTTAGGACTATTGCATGAGGTCATTGCATCTTAGTGTTTGAAAGTGAAATGAAAATCCATCTACTTCCTTTAAATAGACATTCATTGAAAGAAAAGATTGCTTATCATTTCTTATGCATGGTTTGGGAATTGAGTCATAATATCATCAGTTTTCACTCTCATACACTTTTGAGTAAACAACATCTTTAAAATCAAGCGCTTAACTAAAATTCATCAGAAAGTTTTATATTTTATGTTAGCAAACCTACATTAGCTTAAGGTGTAGGTATTTGGAATAGGTTGAAAGGATAACTTTCCAAAGATATCAAACAAACATTAACATCTTGCGATAGGGAGAGAAAATCCAATTGTCGTATAGGCTTTCTGGGATCCCCCTCTCACATAGGGGTTACGCACGAGGTCGCGTTCGGGAGAGTTACGGATATTATCCCTCCATGGTTCAACTGTTCATAGTAGTCAAATCATATATTGGGGGTTCTTCTTTAGGTTCAAATGTATTCATTTGGTCTCGGTGCTTCATGAATTAAGAATCCGTTCGGGGTCCTCTAAAGTTCTACTGGTCCACTTATCCTCAATTCTCTTGAAGGATTTCAGACTTGTTATCCTACACATATGTTCGGACTGGACTGTTGACTATACCCACCCAGGGGCTGATTGCGAGTTGGTGACCTTAGTAGCCATAATATTCAAGGTATTACATGAGGTGATGGTGAAGGGAAGACTCACTGTACCTGGAACAGATGTTGGTCAAACTCACTCAAGATCCTTGGAGGGTAAATCCACATTTGTTGTGTGGAAGCTTTCACCAACACATAAGTACGTTAAGCAGGTCACCAACGTAACTCATCCACCGACTCTATCCCCGCCCCTTCCTATATTGATCTTGCAACATTGGATTTCATCACCAACTAGTGGTTTCATTGTGGGAATTTTTGTTTGATTGTTTTCTTCTCAGATTCATAGCGTGTGTTGTTTGTTTTACTTACTATATCTTAGGTCAAGTCAGTGTTAACGGCATCAAGTCTTGATAATACCAATGGAGGAACCCCTTGTCCCGGAGAACCTTTCACCTTTCCTTATTTTGGAAACTTTGGTCCTCCGTACATTGCCACACTGAGTCTTCTGGAACTCACCATCGGATTACCAGTTTGGTTATTCCCCAGTCCGGTGATCTCAAATCGTCCCAGTGCTTCAGTTGCACCTAATACTTCAAATGTTAGTACACCACCCACACGTCAACCTCGTGCCAAATTTTTTCCTTCTTCACCCATTAACTCTTCTTCCTTTTCTCCTTCTTCACCTAGTGAACACTCTAAAGCATGTAGGCAGGCTAATCAAAAGAAGAATAAACAGAAAGAGAAGAAGAAGAAGAACCTGAAAAGGACCAAGCCTCCAACTATGTCAGATGTTGGATCTAAGTAACCAACTACTATTCATAGTACTGGGAATGTTGATGAGGTCAACAAAATTAAAATGAAGAATCTGAAACCCAAATTCCCTTGCAGTCTTTGTATGGGTGACCACTTTTTGAGGGATTTCCCTGGTCTTCCCAAGGTCTTATAAATGTGGTCCTCCACATCATCGACCTCTTCTAGACATGTTGGTGATGCCCCATCAACTAGTGACGTTAAGGTTGGTAAGAAGAAGACAACTGTCAAATTTCCTTTTATGGTATGCGAGGGTGATCATTATTCTCACCTTTGTCCTTGTATGGACAAGGCTTCTTCTCTTTTGGAAAATCTTCAAATTCAAACTGGTTTTCATAAGATTTCCCCCAACCCATCGTTAGTTGATGGAATGGTCAATCTAGTTCCCTCCCCAATCAGACTGGTTGATCATGTTGTCAATCTGGTCAGGTCCTTAGTTGAACCAGTTGACAAAGTGGTTGCTCCGGTTACTTCATTGGTCAATCCCACTCTTCCTATGAAGTGTGCCAAAGTGGTCGATTTGGTTCTTCCATCGGTCGATCCCAATCCTCCATTGAGGAGTGTCAAAGTGACTAATCCAGTTCCTTCCTCGGTCAGTCCCACCCTTCATCCAAAGAGTGTCAAAGTGACTGATCCAGTTCCTTCCTTGGTCAGTCCCACCCTTCATCCGAAGAGTGTCAAAGTGACTGATCCAGTTCCTTCCTCGGTCAGTCCCACCCTTCATCCGAAGAGTGCCAAAGTGGTTGTTCTAGTTCCTTCATCGGTCAATTCCACACTTACTCTGAAGAGTTCCAACATGGTCGATCTGATCCCATCATCGATCGACCCTACTCTCCCTCTAGAGAGTAAACCTAATTATTCCCATGTTTTTATCGTTGATACATATTCTACCATGATAGGGGGAATTCCTCTTTCTCCCGCGAAACCCCCTCCAAGTAATAAGGCCATCCTTTTGGATTGGGGTGTGCTAACTGGACTTCATCTTCCCTCTCATATTCCTTTAAACATTACAGTACGGGTTTGTGGTCGGGACGTTCCTCATGCACTGATAGATGAAGGTTCGTCTGTTAGTATTTTGTCCTCTATTGCTTGGCAAGATTTGGGTTATCCTCATCTTGTACCGGTTAACCAGAATATGTTCGCTTTTAACAAAAGAACCAATCACCCTTTAGGGATCCTTCCTTAGTTTCCTGTAACTTTGGGAGGGAAAAATATATTTATTGATGTTATGGTAGTCCAGCACCCCTTGGATTTCGATTTATTCCTTGGGCGAGATTATGTCTATGCCATGAAAGCTATTGTGCCCACTCTCTTTCATGTGATATCTTTACCTCACAATGAAAGAATGGTGACTATGGATCAACTTTCGTTTGTTGGCCCCGACTTGACCATCAACCCAATGACCTCCCTAAATTGTTTTTATATGCATTCGGTATCACCCCTGCCACAGGTCAATTATGTGGCATTGTATCCCATGCCTTCAGTTGCTGATGAAGATGACTTAGATCTGGTAGTTGACATGGTAATCTCTTTTGTAGGGATATTGGAGCTTGATCTCCTTACCCCTGACGCGACCCTCGACATGTGTTCCTTACGGAGCATTCTTCTTCCATCCAATGAAGATCTCTTGGAATCCATGACTGAGTTTTGTCCCTTGACATGGTGTCCTTCCAGAGCGTTATCCTCTTGGAAGGCATGATCAAGAAGAGGTCAGGAGCATAGTTTCTCTTATGTCTGGCAATCTCGTTAAAAAATGAAATAGAGGTCAGGAGCATAGTTTTTCCTCTTTGTAGCAAGCTCATTAAAAAATGAAACAAAGGTCATGAGCATAGTTTTCCTCTCTGTGGCAAGCTCATTAAAAAATGAAACAAAATCTATAAGCATAGTTTTCCTCTCTGTAGAAAGATCGTTAAAAAATGAAATAGAAATCTGGGGATTCAACCTGGATCCCTGAGCATAATTATTTTCTTATGTCAAGCTCGTTAAAAAATGAAACAGTCACCACTCCTGTCAAGTCGAGTCTTTCGCTAGATCTCATAGATGTCGAGTCGAGTCTTTCTCTAGGCCTCGTATTTGAACCTTCATTCCATCCTCCTGTATCCTTTTTCTCTATCTAGTATAGAAATTGGTGACAACCTCAAAGTTGGTGAATGAAGTGAATCTTGGGGGGCATGTCTCCAGCCTTTGATGATCATTCTAGAGTTAATCCACTAGATTTTCAAGTTGGGGGAATACCGAGCTTAGTCTTTGTTCCTTCTCATTCTTGTAAATACATGAGAATGTGACCAAGTGTACTTTTATAACTTTTTAGGACTCGCATGGATACACGAAAAAGTAATCCCCTGGAGTCTTATTTAAGCTCTTTTAAGACTCTCTAAACATGAAAATATTATCGACTGATCTTGCTTCTTTTCACACTCATTAAAAGGTTTGAAAGGGCATCTTTCAAGTGGTAGTTTATCTCTTTTTCATCCTTGAGAGACTAAAATTATGAAAAATGACAACACTAGAGTCATCTTTAAGTTCTTTTCAGACTCTCTAAATATCAAAAATCACCGAGTTTACCTTCTATGGACTCGTTAAAAAAATCATACATTGAAGGGCCCAGACGGGACCGAAACTTACTTCTTCCCGTTCATTAAACAAAGAAATAGGGACTTACTGAAGGTGAGTTATATCAAGCATGTGTTACCCTCCTCGAGCTTGTTAAATTAAAAATAGGTACTCGTCTATCTGGATGGCGAAAGAATTGAAGGAAGCAAGCCAAGCAATTTTTGAGAACATTACCAGTAATTCTTACAGTCGCCCTTGAACATGGTACTTTGTCTACATTTTAATCTAATGAACCTCTACACTAAACCAATTCTCTGAGTTTCTTTACTCCTTTGGGTCACCCGACGAAAGTCACAGTATCCACTGCATCATCATGTTTTGGTCCATGTCATGTTTCTATTGTTGTGCCTTAGTGTTCAAGGGAAGAATCTTCCTCGAGATTCAGCCATCACAAATATATTGTTTCAATACCCATGTCAGTCCATGTTCATTTGATCCACCAATTACATATCTGTGTCAATTTCATGTCATTGATGGGCGATACATCAAGGCCCTCCTTCGACGAGTCCATTCCTTTCGAATTTAGCACACTATCCAGGAGCTAGACTTAGAAACCAGTTAGTACCTCGGGACCTGCATGCCTCAATGGAAGGCCTCCTTGCATCCGACAATGGGTTTACATCATTGACCTCTTATCAGATGATTCCACGGATGTTTGAATTCATCTCATCCATTCAAATTTGTTGGAATGTACTATATTACCTTGGGAATCATTGACATCAATGGTGATTTCCCTCGTGCTTGTTAACGATTTACCTCATTGACCGGTAATCAAGTGGTTTCTGCCATGTTCAACATCATGACATCTATTCACATGGCTCGATTCATACTACAGAGGGATCAGTAAGAAGACCCTTGGGTTGAGTGATCACTCTGATATATACTTTCCCCAGGTTGCGATAGAGTTTCTTTTGAACGTTGACACATATACTGTCACATAGATACACTTTGTATTGGTCGTCACTATGTCTTGTCGTCTCATAGATCCACTATGTATTCTTCATGGATACGATCATTTCAGGTCATAGAAGTATAGATACACATTGTATCTTTAGTGGCTATACCCTTTTGTCAATATAATTATGGATCCACATTGTATTTTATTGCGGCCATACCTTGAAAGTTTTTATCACTCAAGCATAGGTATGCCTGCCTTGGGTTTGAAACATGTCATAATATTTGTTTGATGGTTGTGTTTAGCTTCTATCAGGTTCTCTGAGTTCGTACCCTTGCTTGAAAAGGTCTACAAAGTACTTCAGTCATCAGTTTTTATCTTCTAACTTCGCACTTTGGGGGGCAATCTGTTACACATCAAAATTACTCATTAGGATGATGACGTATTATCGTCATGACTAGGGTCACAAGTGTCGCATTATTGGCCTTAAGTGTCACAATTGTTGCAAACATCATACTCCCATATTGCCTATTTCGTGTCTCTAACGACATCATAAGGACACTTAAGACATCTTCAAAGACTGATTTAAGAAGGAGAAATCATCTGATGAGGAGTACAAAGCATTTTCCATGAAGAAAACCACTTAAAAATGATTTTTGGAAGGTAGTTCTCCCCTACCCACTGTTAGGGAGTGCCAGTGCACCCTAGCCTCCTTTGGGGGAGCATTGAAGCACCCTGTACACCCTTCTAGGGGAGCGCTAGGCTTTTCTGAAGAAATATTGGGTAGCGCTCCCCTACCCATTGTCAGGGACTGCCAGCACTCCCTAGCCTTCTTTGGGGGAGTGTTGCAACACTCTTTGGACCGTTTTGGGGAAGAGATGGGTTGTTTCCTTTAAATTTTGTGCACGTTTCATGAACTTGTTTATTTCATAGATCTATTATGAAGCTAATCATGGTAGAGTAGGAAGTATCATTTTTGTTTCTCATTGTATTTTAGGACCTTCTGTAGAACTTGGATATCAATACCAACCTGGATCAAGCAAGGACAAACGTAGGTAAAAAGGTATTTACTCTTCTTCCTTCTTCTTCTTTGGATATTTTAGTTTCATGAAAAGGAAATTCAATGTCCACAATATAACTTTTCTGTCTTGGTCATTGGGTTCTAGTATCCAAGAGAGAATCCACTTGTCTGCAGGGGGATTTATTTGTAACAGAAATCCCCCTGTGGACAAGTATTAAGCACCTTGGGACCTTCATGCCTCAATGGTAGGAATCCTCACATTCGACAGTGGGTTTACATCATTGACCTCTGATCAGATGATTCCACAGATGTTCGAATTCAGCTCATCCATTCACATTCACTGGAATGTACTAGAGTACCTTGGGAATCATTGACCTCAATGGTGATTTCCCTCGTGGTTGTTAATGGTTTACCTCGTTGACGGGTAATCAAGTGGTTTCTTCCATGTTCAACATCAGGACATCTATTCACATGGTTAGATTCATACTATATCGGGATCGGAAAATAAGACCCTGGGTTGAGTCATCACTCTTATCTGTACTTTTCCCAGGTTGCGACAGAGTTTCTTTTGAACATTGACACATATACTGTTACATAGATCCACCTTGTATTGATCATGTCTATGTATTGTCATCTCGTAGATCCACTGTGTATTCTTCATATCTACGATCAGTTCAGGTCATAGGAGTATAGATCGACATTGTATATTCAGTGGCTATACCTTTTTTTCCAATATAATTATGGATCCGTAGTGTATTTTATGGTGGCCATACCTTGAAAGTCTTTATCACTCAAGCATAGGTATGGCTTCCTTGGGTTTGAAACATGTCATAATATTTGTTTGATGGTTGTGTGCAACTTCTATCAGGTTCTCTAAGTTTGTACCCTTGCTTGAAAAAGTCTACAAATTACTTCAGACATCAATTCCCATCTTCTAACTTTGCACTTTGGGGGGAAATCTGTTACACATCAAAATTACTCATTGTGATGATGACCTAGTGTCGTCATTACCGAATGTCGCAAGTGTTGCATTTTTCTCACAAGTGTCACAAATATCATACTGTCATCTTGTCTATGTTGTGTCTCAGATGACGTTATCAACAACACTTACAAGGCACCTCAAAAGACTGGTTTTGAAGAGGATAGGTCATTTGACAAAGAGTACAAGTCTTTTTCACTATACACTGTCAAGGAATGCCAATGCTCTGTGACCTATTTTGGGGGAGCGTTCCAATGCTTTGTGCCCCATTCTGAGGGAGCGTTGGCATTTTTTGAGAGAATCTTTGGATTGTTGAGAGAAATTAGGGAAGAATCCCTTCATATTTGGAGTTGGTAGGATTCAGATCTGAGGTCAAGGCTCAATCTTAGGGAATATCCATAACAAAAGGAGAATAATCCTCAACTTATCCCAAGAATATCTTAAGTGGTTAGGTCTCTCCAAGCCTATATAAGGAGGCCTCTTCATGGTGAAAGGGGAGACATTGTGAAGTATAAAACTTATGATCTCATAAGGGAGATATCATTGAAGCATCAACATTCTGTGTGTGGATTATTTGAGCAAGGTTCTGGACAAAGAGAGCTTGGTGAAGCTGTTGCAACTACATCCATGGCTGTAAGCATTTCACTTTGTTTTCATTAATATAAATCTATGCTTGGCATGTTTCCTTTAAAGTTTGTGCACGTTTCATGAACTTGTTCCTTTCATAGATCCATTATGAAGCTAATCATGGTAGAGTAGGAAGTATTGTTGTTGTTTCTCATTGTATTTTAGGACCTTCTGAAGAACTTGGAGATCAAGACTAGCCTGGATCAAGCAAGGAAAAACGTCAGTAAAAAGGTATTTACTCTTCTTCCTTCTTATTCTTTGGATAGTTTATCTTCATGAAATGGAAAGACAGTGTCCACAATAGTACTTTTCTATCTTAGTCATAGGGGTCTATTATCCAAGAGAGAGTCCACTTGTTCACAGGGGGATTTCTTTGTAATAGAAATTTGCGACTCAATTGGGAAAGGGATCTTCCACGAATTGGGCTTTGTAGATGCATTATGTCCAGAAGGTTGATGATGGGATCCAGTTTGAGGTTTCCCCCGGGCATGAGGTTGAGTCCCTACAGTTTGGAAACCAGACGTAAATGACTGGCTGGTGCTTCTTAATGGATTATAGCCACCAAGAACGGTCCCTCTAGGTTGGTGGCTCTAATCTTTAGGGTCTTACGCAAGGTGAAGGTGAAGGGAAGTCTCACTGTACCTGGAACAAATGTTGGTGAAACTCACTCGGGCTCCTTGAAGGTTAAATCCACATTTATTGTGTGGAAGCTTGAACCAAGCTGTAAGTCTATTAAGAAGGTCGCCAATGTAACTGATCCACCCGTTCTATCCCTGCCCCTTCCTATATTGATCTCGTGATGTTGGATTTCATCACCAACTAGAGGTTTCATTGTGGGAAGTTTTGTTTGATTGTTTTCTTTTAGATTCATAGCGTGTGTTGTTTTTTTTACTTAGTGGAACTTAGTTTGAGTCAGTTTTAATGGAATCAAATCCTGGCAGTACCAATGGAGGAACCGCTTGTCCCGGGGAACCTTTCACCTTTCATTCTTTTGGAAACTTTGGTCCTCCGTACATTTCCACATTGAGTCTTCCAGAACTCACCATCGGATTACCGGTTTGGTTATCCCCCACTACGGTGATCTCGAATCCTCCCATTGCTTCAGCTACACCTAATACTTCAAATGTCAGTACACCACCCACACGTCAACCTCATGTCGAATTTTCGCCTTCTTCACCCATTAATTATCCTTCCTTTTCTCCTTCTTCTCCTAGCGAAATGTCTAAAGCACGTAGCTAGGCTGATAAGAAGAAGAAGAAATGGAAACAGAAGAAGAATAAGAACTCTAAAAGGACCAAGCCTCCAACTACATCAGATGTTGGATCTAAGAAACCAGCTACTGTTAATAGTACTAGAAGTGTTGATGAGGTCAACAAGATTAAAATGAAGAATCTGAAACCCAAATTCCCTTACAGTATTTGTAAGGGTGACCATCTTCTGATGTATTTCCCTGGTCTTCCCAAGGTCTTAGGAATGTAGTCCTCCACATCATTGGCCTCTACTAGAAATGTTGGTGACACCACATCAACTAGTGACATTAAGTTTGGTAAGAAGAAGACAATTGTCAAATTTCCTTGCATGTTATGCAAAGGTGATCATTATTATCACCTGTGTCCTCGTATGGATGAGGCTTCTTCTCTTTTGAAAAAGTTTCAACTTCCAATCAGTTATCGTAATATTTCTCCCAACCCATTTTTAGTTGATGGATTGGTCAATCCGGTTCCATCATTGGTCAATCCAATTGATCAGGTGGTGAATCTAGTTTCATCCTCGATTGAACCACTAACCCAAATGGTCGATATGTTTCCACCTATCGACCCCATTCTCCCCTTGGAGAATGAAACCCAAGTGGTTGTTACTTCATCAGTCAATCCCACTTCTCCTTTGTTGAGTGCCAACATGGTCGATCTGGTTCCACCATCCATCGATCCCACTCCTCCATTGAGGAGTGCCAATGTGGTTGCTCTGATTCTACCATTGGTTGATACCACTCTTCCTCCGAAGAGTGTCAAAGTGACTGATCCAGTTCCTTCCTCGGTTAGTCCCACCCTTCATCTGAAGAGTGCCGAAGTGGTTGTTTCGGTTACTTCATTGGTCAATCCCACTCTTCCTCTAAAGAGTGCCAAGGTGGTCAATCTGATCCCATCATCGATCGCCCTACTCTCCCTCTAGGGAGTAAACCCGATTATGCCAACATTTTTCTCGTTGATACATAATCTACCATGTTGGGGGGCATTCCTCTTTCTCCTGTGAAACCCCCTCCAAGTAATAAGGCCATCCTTTTTTATCGGGGTGTGCTAACTGGACCTCGTCTTCCCTCTCACACTCCTTTCAAGATTACAGTATAGGTTTATGGTCGGGCAGTTCCTCAGACAATGATAGATGAAGGTTCGTCCGTTAGTATTTTGTCCTCTATTTCTTGGAAATCTTTGGGTTATCCTCAGCTTGTGCCAGTTACCCAAACTTTGTTCACTTTTAACAAAAGAACGAGTCGCCCTTTAGGGATCCTTCCCCAGTTTCCCATAACTTTGGGAGGGAAAATTGTCTTTATTGATGTTATGGTAGTCCAGGACTCCTTAGATTTCGATTTACGCCTTGGGCGAGATTATGTCTATGCCATGAAATCTATTGTGTCCACTCTTTTTCGTGTGATATCTTTCTCGCAAGATGGAATAATTATGACTATTGATCAACTTTCATTTGTTGGCCCTGACTTTACCATCAACCCAATGGCCTCCCTAAACGGATCTTATATGCAGTTGGTCTCACCCCTACCATAGGTCAATTATATGGCGTTGTCTCCCATGACTTCAACTTCCGATGAATTATATCCGGTAGTTGACATGGTGATATTTTCAGTAGGGCTATTGGAGCCTGATATACTTACCCTTGACAAGACCCTCGACATGTGTTCCTTCTAGAGAATTCTTCTTCCATCTAGTGAATATCTCTTGGAAGCCATGACCGAGTTTTTTCCCTTGACATGGTGTCCTTCCATAGCATTATCCTCTTGGAAGCCATGATCAAGAAAATTCACGAGCATAGTTTTCGTCTCTATAGCAAGCTCGTTAAAAAATGAAACAGAGGCTATGAGCATAGTTTCTCTTCTCTGTGGCTAGCTCTTTAAAAAATGAAACAGAGTTCATGAGCATTGTTTTCCTCTTTGTAGCAAGCTCATTAAAAAATGAAACAAAAATCCGGGGATTCAACATGGAGCCTTGAGCATAGTTCTTTTCTTGTGTCAAGCTCATTAAAAAATGAAACAGTCACCTCTCCTGTCAGGTCGAGTCTTTTTCCAGATCTTGTAGATGTTGAGTCGAGTCTTTCATTAGGTATCGTATTTGAACCTTCATTTCATACACCCTTATCCTTTTTCTCCATCTAGTATAGAAATTGGTGACAACCTCAAAGTCAGTGAATGAATTGAAGCTTGGGGGCGCATGTCTCCAACCTTTGATGAGCATTATGGAATTAAGCCACTAGCTTTCAAGCTGGGGGTGGAGTACCAATCTTAGTCTTTGTTCTTTCTCATGCTCATACAAATATTAGAATGTATCCGAGCAACAATTTATCTATTTTTTGGGCTCACATGGATATACGAAAAAGGAACCCCCTGGAGTCATCTTTAAGTTCTTTTCAAAATCTCTAAACATGAAAATATTGCCAAGTGATCTTTCTTCCTTTCCCACTTGTTAAAATTTTTGAAAGGGTTTCTTTGAGTGATAATTTATCTCTTTTTCAGCCTTGTGAGACTAACATTATGAAAAAGGACAACCCTGGAGTCATCTTTAAGTTCTTTTCAGACTCTCTAAACATGAAAAATCATCGATTTTACCTTCTCTGGACTCATTAAACAATCATACAATGAAGGGCCCATACATGACCTAACCCTTACTTCTTCCAGTTCGTTAAACAAAGGAAGAGGGAATTACTAAAGGTGATTTATATCGAGCAGGTATTACCCTCCTCGAGATCGTTAAATTAAAAAGAGGTACTCGTCTATTTGTATGGGGGAAAAATTGAAGGAAGCAAGCCAAGTAGTTTTTGAGAACATTACCAATAATCTATACAGTCTCCCTTGAACATGGCATTTTATATTTGCACACATTTTTTCGCTGAACCTTTGCACTATACCAATCCTTTGAGTTTCCTTACTCCTTTGGGTCACCTGACGAAAGTCACTGTATCCACTGCATTATCAAGTTTTGGTCCTTGTCAAGTTTCTGTTGTCATGTCTCAGTATTCAAGGGAAGTATCTGCCTCAAGAGTCAACCATCGCAAATTCCTGTTTCAATACCCGTGTCATTCAATGTTCATTTGGTCCACCAATTACATCTCTGTGTCAGTATCATGTCATTTATGGGGTTTACACCAATGTCATCCTTTGACCAGTCTATTTCTTTCGACTTCAACACATTATACGAAAACTAGACTTGGAAACCAGTTAGTACCTTGGTACTTGCATGCCTCAATGGCAGGCCTCCTCACGTTCGACAATGGGTTTACATAAATGACCTCTGATCGGATGATTCCACAGATGTTCGACTTCATCTCATCCATTCACATTTGTTGGAATTTACTAGAGTGCCTTGGGAATCATTGACATCAATGGTGATTTCCCTCGCACTTGGTAACGACTTACCTCATTGACTAATAATCTAATGGTTTCTGCCATGTTCGACATGAGGACATCTATTCACATGGCTAGATTCATACTACATTGGGATGGATAAAGAATACCCTGGGTTGATTCATCACTCTTATATGTACTTTGCCTAGGTTGGGATGGAGTTTCGCTTGAATGTGGACACATATACTGTCACATAGATCCACTTTTTATTGTTCGTGGCTATATCTTGTCATCTCGTAGATCCACTATGTATTCTTCATGGCTACGATCAGTTCAGGTCATAGGAGTATAAATCCACATTGTATCTTCAGTTGCTATACCTTTTTGTCAATACAATTATGGATCCGTAGTGTATCTTATGGTGGTCGTACCTTGAAAGTATTTATCACTCAAGCATAGGTATGCCTACCTTGGGTTTGAAACATGTCATAATATGTGTTTGATGTTTGTGTGTAGCTTCTTCCAAGTTCTCTGAGTCCATACCCTTGCTCAAAAAAGTCTACAAAGTACTTCAGTCATCAGTTTTTGTCTTCTAACTTCATACTTTTGGGGGCAATCTGTTACACATCAAAATTACTCACTTCAATGATGACCCATTGTCGTCATTACTAGTGTCACAAGTGTTTCATTTTTGGTCGCAAGTGTCGCAAACATCATACTGCCATACTGCCTATGTAGTCTCTCTAACGACATCACAAGGACACTTAAGAAACCATCAAAGACTGGTTTAAGAAGGATAAATCATCTGATGAGGAGTACAAAGAATTTTCCATGAATAAAACCACTTAAAAATGATTTTTGAAAGGAAACACTCCCCTACCCACTATCAGGGAGTGTCAGTGCTCCCTAGCCTCCCTTGGGGATGTGTTGCAGCACCCTGTACACCCTTCTGGGGGAGCGCTAGAATTTTTTGAAGGAATTTTGGGCAGTGCTCCCCTACCCACTGTCAGGGAGTGTCAGTGCTCCCTGGCCTTTTTTGGGGGAGTGTTGCAACACTCTGTGCACCCTTTTGCGGGAGCGCTAGCCCGTTTGACCAAATTTTGGGTTGTTGAGGAGAATCAGCGAAAAATCCCCCTTATCCTTGAAATCAGTTGGATTTGAATCTGAGGACAAGTCTAAATATTAGGGAGGATCCACATCTGAAGGAGAAAGATCCTCAACCTATCCCAATAATCTCTAAGGTAGTTGGGTCTTTCCAAGCTTATATAAGGAGGCCTTCTCATGGTAAAATGATATGGAGAAATAGAGAAGCACCTAACGTATGATCTCATAAGGAAGGAGAGATGGAGACATTGTGAAGTATCAAACTTATGATCTCATAAGGGAGATATCATTGAAGAATCAACATTCTGTGTGTGGATTATTTGAGCAAGGGTATGGACAAAAAGAGCTTGGTGAAGCTGCTGCACCTACATCCATGGCTATAAGAATCTCACTTTGTTTTCATTAATATAAATCTATGCTTGGTCTGTTTCCTTTAAGTTTTGTGCATGTTTGATGAACTTGTTTCTTTCATAGATCGATTACGAAGATAATCATGGTAGAGTAGGAAGTATCGTTTTTGCTTCTCATTGTATTTTAGGACCTTCTGAAGAACTTGGAGATCAAGAACAGCCTAGATCGAGCAAGGACAAACGTCAGTAAAAAGGTATTTACTCTTCTTCCTTCTTCTTCTTTGGATAGTTTAATTTCATTAAAAGGAAATTCAATGTCCACAATAACACTTTTTTGTCTTCTTCATAGGGGTTTAGTATACAAGAGAGAATCCACTTGTCCACCAGGGGATTTCTCTGTAATGAAAATTATTTATGTTACAGGATAATCCCCCTGTGGACAACTGGATTTCCTCTTGTATACTAGACCCCTATGACCAAGAAAAAAAAGTGCTATTATGGACATTGAATTTCCTTTGCATGAAGCTAAACTATTCAAAGAAGATCAAAGAAGAAGGGTAAATACCTTTTACCGATGTTTGTCCTTGCTCGATCTAGGCTGATATTGATCTCCAAGTTCTTCGGAAGGTCCTAAAATACAATGAGAAAAAACAAAGATACTTCCTAATCTACCATTATTAGCTTCATAATGGATATATGAAAGAAACAAGTTCATGAAACGTACACAAACTTTAAAGGAAATATTCCAAGAATATATTTATATTAATGAAAACAAAGTGCAATGATTACAGCCATGGATGTAGGCGCAACAACTTCACGAAGATCTCTTTGTCCTGACCCTTTCTCAAATAATCCACACATAGAGTGATGATTCTTCAATGATATCTCCCTTATGAGATCATAAGTTTGATGCTTTACAATGTCTCTCCCTTTCACCATGAAGAGGCCTCCTTATATAGGATTCGAGAGGCCTAACCACTTAAGAGATTCTTGGGATAAGTTGAGTATTATTCTCCTTTAGTTGTGGATCTTCCCTAAGATTGAGCCTTGACCTCAGATCTGAATCCAACCAACTCCATATGTGAAGGGAGTCTTCCCTGATTTCTCTCAAGAATCCAAAAATTCAGTCAAAAAAGGCCAGCGCTCCTTCAAAATGGGGCACAGAGCATTGGAATGCTCCCCCAAAAGAGGTCACGGAGCATTAGCACTCCCTGACAGTGTATAGGGGAGCATTTCCTTCCAAAATTGATTTTTTGGTGGTTGTTTCTATAGAAAAAGACTTGTACTCTCTGTCAAATGATTTCTCCTCTTCAAAACTAGTATTTTGAGGTGTCTTTTCAGTGTTCTTGATAATGTCGTCTGAGACACGACATAGGCAAGATGACAGTATGATTTTGCGACACTTGCAGCCAAAATGTGACACTTGCGACATTGGTAATGAAGACACTAGGCCATCATTATAATGAGTAATTTTAATGTGTAACAGATTGCCCCCCAAAGTGCAAAGTCAGAAGATGGGAACTGATGAATGAAGTACTTTGTAAACTTTTTCGAGAAAGTGTATGGACTCAAAGAACCTGGAAGAAGTTTCACACAACCATCAAACAAATATTATGACATGTTTCAAACCCAAGGAAGGCATACCTATGCTTGAGTGATAAAGACTTTCAAGGTATGGCTGCTATAAAATACACTGTGGAACCATAATTATAATGACAAAAAGGTATATCCATTGAAGATACAATGTGGATCTATACTCCTATTACCTGAATTGATTGTAGCCACGAAGAATACACAATGGATCTACGAAACGACAAGACATAGCAACGACCAATACAAAGTGGATCTATGTGATAGTATATGTGTCAATGTTCAAAAGAAACTTCGTCACAACCTAGGAAAAGTATATATAATAGTGAAGACTCAACCCAGGGTCTTCTTACTGATCCCGATGTAGTACGAATCTAACCATGTGAATAGATGTGATGATTTCGAACATGGCAGAAACGACTTGATTACCGGTCAATGAGGTAAACCGTTAACAAGCATGAGGGAAATCACCATTGATGTCAGTGATTCCCAAGGTACTCTATTACATTCCAACGAATGTGAATGGATGAGCTGAAGTTGAACATCTGTGGAATCATCCGATCAGAGGTCAATGATGTAAACCCATTATCGAACATGAGGAGGCATGCCATTGAGGCATGCAGGTCCCAAGGTACTAACTGGTTCCTAAGTCTAGTTCCTGGATAATGTGCTGAAGTCGACAGGAACAAACTCGTCAAAGGAGGGCCTTGATGTATCCGATATCAACGACACAAAATTGACACAAAGATGTAATTGGTGGATCAAAATAACATGGACTGACACGAGTATTGAAACAGGAAATTTGTGATGGTTGAATCTTGAGGGAGATACTTCCCTTGAACACTGAGGCACAACAACAGAAACATGTCATGGAACAAAACATGATGATGCAATGGATATAGTGACTTTCGTCAGGTGACCCAAAGGAGTAAGAAAATTCATAGGATTGGTTCAGTGCAGAGGTTCAGCGGATTAAAATGTATGCAAAGACAAAGGGTCGTGCTCAAGGGAAACTGTAAGAGTGTCCTATAATGTTCCCAAAAATGACTTGGCTTGCTTCCTTCAAATGTTTTCCCCCATCCAGATAGATGAGTACCTATTTTTAATTTAATGAGCTCAAGGAGGGTAACACATGCTCGATATAACTCACCTTCAGTAAGTCCTTCTTCCTTTGTTTAACAAACTGGAAGAAGTAAGGGTTCGGTCCCATATGGGCCCTTCAATGTATTATTGTTTAACGAGTCCACAGAAGGTAAACACGATGATTTTTCATATTTAGAGAATCTAAAAGGAACTTAAAGATGACTCTAGTGTTGTCCTTTTTCGTAATGTTAGTCTCACGAGGCCGAAAAAGAGATAAATTATCACTCGAAAGACGCCCTTTCAAACTTTTTAATGAGTGTGAAAGGAAGCAAGGTCACTTGGAAATATTTTCATGTTTAGAGAGTCTGAAAAGAGATTTAAAGAAGACTCTAGGGGATTCCTTTTTCGTATATCCATGCGATCCCGAAAAAGAGATAAAAGGTTGCTCGGTTTCATTCTCATGTTTTTACGAGTACGAGAAATAACAAAGACTAAGCTCGGTATTGGTTTCATTTTTAGACAAGCTTGAAACAAAATTAAACTATGCTTGTAAATTCTCAACGTAAATTCCAAAGGTTGGGATACCCAAGGATGGTTGGTACTCTGCCCCCAGCTTGAAAAGCTAGTGGAATAACTCCAGAATGATAATCAAAGGTTGGAGACATGCCCCCCCAAGCTTCAATTCATGCACCGAATTTGAGGTTTTCACCAATTTCCCTACTATATGGAGAAAAAGGATAAGGGTGGATGAAATGAGGGTTCAAATACGAGACCTAACGAAAGACTCAACTTGACATCTACGAAATCTGGTGAAAGACTCGACCTGACAGGAGAGTTGACTGTTTCATTTTTTAACGAGCTTGACACAGAAAAAGGACTATGCTCAAGGCTTCGGGTATAGTCCCCAGATTTTTGTTTCATTTTTTAATGAGCTTGCTACAGAGAGGAAAACTATGCTCATAGCCTCTATTTCATTTTTTAACGAGATTTCCACAAAGAAGAGAAACTATGCTCGTAAAATCTTCTTGATCATGGCTTCCAAGAGGATAACGCTCTGGAAGGACACCATGTCAAGGGAAAAAACTTCATCATGGCTTCCAAGAGATCTTTACTGGATAGAAGAACAATGCTCTGGAAGGAACACATGTCGGGGTCTGTGATAGGGGTAAGGATATCAGGCTCCAATAGCCCTACCGAAGAGATCACCATGTCAACTACCGAATCTAAGTCATCAAAAGTTGAAGTCATGGGAGACAATGCCACATAATTGACCTGTGGCAGGGGTGATATCGACTGCATATAAGACCCATTTAGGGAGGTCATTGGGTTGATGGTCAAATCAGGGCCAACAAACAAAAGTTGATCAATAGTCACCATTCTTCCATCGTGAGGGAAATATACCACATGAAAGATATTGGAAACAATCACTTTCATGGCATAGACATAACCTCGCCCAAGGAGTAAATCGAAATCCAAGGGGTCTTGGACTACCATAAAATAAATAAAGATAGTTTTCCCTCCCAAAGTTACAGGCAACTGAGGAAGGATCCCTAAAGGGTGACTGGTTCTTCTGTTAAAAGAAAACAGAGTCTGGGTAACCAAAACAAGCTAAGGATAACTCAAAGCTTGCCAAGAAATAGAGGAAAAATTACTAATGGACAAACCTTCATCTATCAGCGCATAAGGAATGTACCAACCCCAAACCTATACTGTCATCTTGAAAGGAATGTGAGAGGGAAGATGAGGTCTAGTTAGCACACCCCAATAAAAAAGGATGGCCTCATTTCTTGGAGGGGGTTTCACGAGAGAAAGAGGAATGCCCCCCAGCACGGTAGATTCTGTATCAACGAGAAAAACATGGGTAGAATCAGGTTTACTCTCTAGAGGGAGAGTAGGGTCGATCGATGATGGAATCAAATCGACCACATTGGCACTCTTCAGAGGAAGAGTGGAATTGACCGAATAAAGAACCAGAACAACCACTTTGGCACTGTTCGGATGAAGGGTGGGACTGACTGAGGAAGGAACTGGATCAATCACTTTAACACTCTTCGGATGAAGGGTGGGACTGATCGAGGAAGGAACTGGATCAGTCACTTTGACACTCCTCAAAGGAGGAGTGGGATCGACCGATGGAAGAAACACTTTGGCACTTTGGCACTCTTCAAGATCACTGGAGTGGAAACCAACCATACCGGTAACCCAATTGTGAGACCTGGAAGGCTCAAAGTAGCGATGTAAGCAGGACCAACGTTTCCATAAGAAGGAAAAACAAAGGTTTCCCCTAGCAAAGGGGTTCCTTCATTGGTCATTCCGGGAACTGACGCCATAAAAAATAAAGATCCAACCTAGATTCTGCTAGGGAGAACGAACAACACATGCTAAAAATCTAGTAAGCAAGCAAGCAAACAAAACCTTCTCCCAACGAGCACACTAGTTGGTGATGAAATTCAACATCACGGAAACAAAGTAAGAAGGGGATGAGATAGAGAGGGTGGAAAATTTACGTTGATGACCTTCTTAACGGACTCACACCCTGGTGCAAGCTCCCACACATAATCGTGGGTATACCCTCCAAGGAGCTCGAGTGAGTCTGGCCAATGTCGATTCCAGGTACCGTGAAGAATTTCCCCTCCAAGGAGCTCGAGTGAGTCTGGCCAATGTCGATTCCAGGTACCGTGAAGAATTTCCCCTCCAAAGTCACCTTGTGTAAATACCCTAAAGAGATAGGCCACTAAGGTTACCAACTACAATAGTGATTCCTAGGGAAACAGTCAACAGTCTAATCCACGTGCAAGGGCAGGGTATCTAGCCCAAAATCAAATTGAAAGGATTCCACTCATCATTGTGGGTATACCTTCAAGTGACCTCCATAATATGCGCAATCTCTACACTAAGACCAACAAAGCAGGGTGAGTAACTTTGCCAGTCTTAATGTGACCTCAGGTTTGAGCCTTGTGTGAGAAGGGCTTCCCAGGACAAAATGTAACAATTGGATTTCACTGCTCCCTAACACAAGATCCTATGTTTTTTTTCATATTTGGAAAGTTATCTTTCACACCTATTCCAAATCCCTACAACTAATCTGATGTAGGTTTGCTACCAGAAAATATAAAAATTTCTAATCAATTTTTAGTTTAGCGTTTGATTTTTAAGGTTGTTGTTACTCAAAAGGAAAATGGTGTGGACAATATGGTGTTTTGACTGACTTGAAAGTTATGAAAATATATGAATATGAAATCTTTTCATTTCGATGAAAGTTATGCTACGAGAAGGAGAAAACATTCATCATTCCAGATGCACAATGTCCCAAAATGCCAAAAACATGCAATTCTACTACTTCAAATGCAAGTTAGTTTCACTACCCAAAAGCAAGAATGAATTTATCTTCTTTGTTTGATTATTATGTATACATAAATTAAATACAAAACATTCAATGCTCCACTACTTTCAGTCAAGAGAAAGAGTACTATGCAGATGCAAAAGACACAAAGCAAAAGGGATACAAACAAAGCATGCACTCAAGGCAATGAGGTATGAAAGAAAACAAGTAGAGAATTTTTCTGTCAAGAAATAACACCATAAAGGATTCTAAAACCAATCAAGAATTCAAAGAATAAAATAAAATGCAGAGAAGAATCCAAGAAATGATAGGAAGAAAGAGAAATCACTCAAAACTCTCCTGTAAAAAAAATAGCTAGAAAAGGAAATTTCACATTTCTGAAAAAGGTTTCAAGCTCCAAGAAAGACAATAGGGATTGGCAAGCATAAAAAAACATCAAAAAACAATCCAAACAACTTCACAAACCAACCACAGACTCTCGGTAAATATCTCTACAAAAAAGGTTGCAAAAGACTGAGCAGAAGAAGGCAAAAACTCTCAAAAAAGAGACTAGTGCTCCCCCAGAAGGGTGCACAGAGTGTTGCAATGCTCCCTAAAACACTGTAGTGGTTTGTTGGTGCTCTGGTATGTCTTACATGGGGGCGTTGGTCCTCCCATAAACTCAGAAAAAAAGAGCCAAAAACCATGCAAAAACTCACCCAGAATGCATGAAAATTGGTGAAATTGCTAGTGAAGGTAGGAGAAGGCAAATGGATGATGAACAACTAGTAAAAGTGATCTGAAATGTGGTAAAAGAGTAGGTAAAAACCAAGGAAATAGATATGGGATTTCCTTCCCTAGTGTAGTTGCCAATTTCTGTTACAGAGAAATCCCCCTGCGGACAAGTGGATTCTCTCTTAGGCTCTAGACTCTTAAGACCAAGACATAAAAGTGTTATTGTGGACACTGAATTTCCTTTTCATGAAGCTAAACTATCCAAATAAGAAGAAGGAAGAAGAGTAAATACCTTTTTACCGATGTTTGTCTTTTCTCGATCTAGACTGATCTTGATATCCAAGTTCTTCAGAAGGTCTTGCAATACAATGAGCAACAACAATGAGACATACTCCCTACTCTACCATGATTAGCTTCATAATGGATCTATGAAAGAAACAAGTTTATGAAACGTACAAAAAATTTAAAGGAAACGAGCCAAGCATATATTTATATTAATGAAAACAAAGTGAGATGCTTACATCCATGGATATAGGTGCAACATCTTCACCAAGCTCTCTTTGTCCAGACCCTTGCTCAAATAATCCACACATAGAATGTTGATGCTTCAATAATATCTCCCTTATGAGATCATAAGTTTGAAAAAGGAATTTGTGATGGTTGACTCTTGAGGTAGATACTTCCCTTGAACACTAAGGCATGACAACATAAACTTGACAAGGACCAAAACTTGACAATGCAGTGGACACTGTGACTTTCGTGGGGTGACCCAAAGGAGTAAGGAAACTCAAAGGATTGGTTAAATGCAGAGTTTTATCATATTGAAATGCGTGCAAAGACAAAATGACATGTTCAAGGGTGACTGTAAGGATTACTGGTAATGTTCTCAAAAACTTCTTGGCTTGCTTCCTTCAATTTTTCCCCCATCCAGATAGATGAGTACCTCTTTTTAATTTAACGAGCTCGAGGAGGGTAACACATGCTTGATATAACTCACCTTCGGTAAGTCCCTCTTCCTTTGTTTAACGAACTGGAAGAAGTAATGGTTGTGTCATGTATGGGCCCTTCAATGTATGATTGTTTAACAAGTCCAAAGAAGGTAAAATCGGTGGTTTTTCATATTTAGAGAGTCTGAAAATGACTTAAAGACGACTCCAGTGTGGTCCTTTTTCGTAATGTTAGTCTTGTGAGGCCAAAAAAGAGATAAATTATCACTCGAAAGATTCCCTTTCAAACCTTTTAACGAGTGGGAAAGGAAGCAAGATCACTCGGAAATCGTTTCATGTTTAGAGAGTCTGAAAAGAGCTTAAAGACGACTCCAAGGGGTACCTTTTTCGTGTATCCATGCGGGTCTGAAAAAGAGATAAAAGTTTACCCGACACGTTCTTGTGTGTTTGAGCTTGAGAATGAACTAAGACTATGCTCGTGAATGTGACAAGATGAAAAAATGAACAAAACTGCTCTGAAACCTGCCAATAATGTCAAAACTGCATTCTAGGGTATTAATAAGGCCTCCAAAATATCTTCAAAACCCAAAAATAACTATATCTTAGGAAAAAATGAAATTTATAATAGTAAAATGGGGTAAAAATATCATTTACCATTTCATTTGTGCAAAGTTTTGTAGCAGTGGAGAATTTGTGCTTTGGAGGTGAATCTTGCATTGTTTGGTGCTGGAGCTACGGTCAATCATTTTCCTCGCCATTTGGACCAGGTTAGTGCTCTTCTTCATTTATTTCATTTGTATGGTTCAATTTTCGTTTTTAGGCAATGGTTGGGTGCAAACACAGATGCCCTGGGTTGTCTCAAGCTCCCAAAAGGGCTCGGTGCTCTTCTAGATTTAGTTGGGGAGTGTTGCTCATTTGTTAAAGCACCCCTACAAGCTGATGAAAAGCGTGCTAACACACTGGTGTAGTGGTGGAGAGTGCACTACCCAAAAACATAAGAAAAAATGCCCAAAAATTGCTAGTGCTTTCTCAAATCGTGAATGGTGTGCGTTCTAATTTTTTAAAGCGCCCAGGTGGCTACTGTGGGGCTGTGTTGGTGCACTGATGTGCATATGCAAGAGGCGTTGGTGTTTATTAAGGTTGGTTGTCATTGATTTCAACCCTTGAATAAATCCCCTCAGAACAAAGGTTTGGGTAATGGACGCAAGATTGTTTGATGTAAAGATGACTCATTATTGTCTTGTCATGTTTGATAAGAAGTATAGATCGATGAACTCCAAAGTGTTCCCCTTATGGTGAAAGACATCATGGGAAGATGCTTTGTGGATTAAGAGAACCCATGCTTAATTGTGGAATAATGAGATGAAGGACAATGAATTTGTCAGGTAAAATATCCTATATGGATAGTGTTTGTCATTCCATTTCCGGTGGTATGTGGAACGTCACATAACTCCTCACGGTTAGAGAGTTATGGCCATGAGAAGTTGGATACCCCAGGTTTGGGTAATGGACCCAAGTTTGTTTGATGTATAACATTATGAGTTATAATATATTTTCAGATAATACTATTCTATATGGATAGTACATGTCATTCCATTTCTGGTGGTATGTGGAACGTCACATAACTCCTCACGGTTTGAGAGTTATGGCCTT
>ML862054.1:9346-33120 GCA_009831015.1 Picea engelmannii
TGTGAAGAATTTGAAGGATTATTTGCAAATAAGTGGATAAGGGAAATGAATTCAGAGGATATACAAAAAATAAAAGAAGAACTGAAGGACCAAGGAAGAACTTAGGAAGAAATATGACCAATTCTCTAAAATGGAAGCCATTAATGAAGCAAGAAATATGACCAATTCTCTAAAATGGAAGCCCTTAACAAAGCAATCATTAAGAATGTTAAAAAATTAAAACAAGAAAATATTAGCAAAGGAAAGTGGGAAAAGGATAGATGGGAATGCCAATGGCAAATAAAATTTAGGGAAGTAGAAGAATCTCATAGCCCATCCTCCTACATAAGCATCTCATAATCAAAATCACCACAAATATCACTACCATTGTTCTCTCCTCCCTCCCCCTCATCCCCATCTATCTCCAACCCAAGCTAGCCTCCACCAATGTGGAAGATGACCCCTCAAGAGGATCAACATCATCAAAAGTGAGTGGCTCTATCACTAGTGCATTAAGATCCAAGTTGGCCAATGCCAACTCAAAGTTGTTGTCCAAACCCATAGCATCATAGCATAAATCGGACATCCCACATCTTTGGTAGAATTTAGATGCACCAAATGCAAGAAATCTCGAGGTTCTTCTTATCTACACATTTTCTGAGGTTTTTTGCGAATAAAATATGAATGAAATGGGGCAAGACCCCACCTCTTTATTTCATTTTTTGCGCTACCTACATGCACTTTTGTGTGGCCCGTGTGTTTGAAATAGTAGTACACTTCTTCTAAGAGTCAAACACATGCAAGACACGTGTCATGCACATCTATGACACATGGAAAAAGTGTGTCATGCATGTTCACATATCCAACACGATGGAAATGCAACATGCAAGGAGGAACGTGTCCAATGACCTACATACAAAGACACACTAGAGGGAAATCCACCAATCACTTAGTGAGAGGTATTTGAAGACCTCATTAATTCCAAGTTTTATCATATTGGGTATGATGAGGACTAGAGGTTTTGTTGGCACTACTACCAATAAAGACAAGGGAAAACAGTACAAGAGTACACTACCAAGTTCAAAAAACAAGACATTCAATTGTGAATATCTTCCAAGGTCCCAAATGTAGTCATTAATTGTTTGGGTGGTCTTCAAGACTAATTCCATTAATGAAGCATGTGTACAAGCACAGTACCTAGAAATGGACAAGAAGAAAGGACAACCAAGTGCTTCAAATCAAATAGACCAGCAAGGCTCTTCCAAGGAGGAAAGGAAGTAGTAGAATGGTAAAGGTAAGAATATTGTTTCCACTATGGATAAATGCAACGATCCAAATACCATTGCCACAACTATAAAATAGATGGTCAAACCAAAGATAAATGTTGGAAGCTACATCCTGAGACGAATCTAAAAAACTGTAATAAGGAGCATCCCAAGAAAAAGAAAATGTTAGACATGGATTCAGGGAACCAAATAGAGAGCAACTACGATGTAAACGAAAATATTGTTCATACTATACTACAGATGGAGCTAAACACAAGCAACCCCCATCAAAATGAATAGGAGATGAAAAAACTATTCTGCATTGAGATACAAGTCAAGAAGACAAAAATGGATGCTCTATTTGACTCCAATTCACAAGCCAACCTCATCACAAAGTACTTGGTGAGAAAGCATGAATTGAGTGGATGACCATCCTCGTCTATACCCACTAGGATGGGTGAATAAGAATGTAGAGATGAGAGTTACTAAATAATGTAAGATAAAATTTATTATTAGTGCAAATTATATTGATGAAGTGGAGGTAGATGTAGTGCCACTTGATTTGTGTGGTTTGGTGTTTGGAAATCCCTGCATGTACACAAGGAACGCCATCTTCGTAGGAAAGAAAATCAATACTACCTAGTCAAGAATGAGAAATCCTTTATCATCAATACACAAAAGCTAAATCCAAGATATCTCTGACAAGTGCCAATCAAGCAAAGTCACCAATTAGTTCAAGTAGGAAGTTTGTACTACTCTTCTTGAGACAAAACCAGCAAGGAGATGCATCCATAGAAGTGAAGGCATCTCTAGAGAGATGCACAACAAAGAAGAAACACCAGTTGGAGAAGCTTCTATAGGCTAACAAAGAAGTATTCCATGAACCTAAATGGTTTTCACCTAAGAAGAAAGCGGAGTATGAAATACAACTGTTGCCTAATTGTCCATTGCCAAACATACAACTATACAAGCAATCTATACCAATGTTGCATTTATCTTTATCAACAATTTATCGTTGGGGGTCCGGAATATAACTTATTGGCAATATCGGGGAAAATATCGGAAATTATCGAGAAACTTAAAAAGATACAAAAACTAATCAGTTTTTTCAATTTTTTAAACTCATAAAGCAACATCAGCATCAAACAAACACATTGTTACATAAATATGAAAATAAAACTACAATATAAGATGTATAAGCAGTATAGGATGTCAAGTGGTACATCTGACATCGATATTGAAATACRATATCTATCTTGAGTGTCCTAATAGGATAATACAAAATCACATCAAAACAAAAATAAATGTATCTCATGAGATGATCATCATGAGGCATCTAGATACTACAAAGATAATCATAATGCACTAAGATACCAACAACTCCCTCTACCCCTTTTACGTGCAAAGGTCACCACTAGCACTTTTCCTCTCGAAGCAGTGGGTGGAGGTGTTGACACTAACCTAGAGGTGGTGACTGCAACTCCTAGGGATAAGGTGGAAGCTGAAGTGGGTTATCTTCCAACTCTTCCCCTAGTCGCCTGTATCTGTTGAGGTGGTGGCACCAGCTGTGATGCACTCTCAATGTCCTTCTCCTGCTCCAAATCTGTCTCTCCTAGAAATGGAACATCCTATGATACCTCCTCCTCCTCCAACTCATCAGCATCATGCTCCAACCACTTAGGTGCCTCCTCCATGATAGGCCTCTAGATCTCCACCCTCCACAGAGTCGTGGTGTCAATTACATCCAATGAAACGGCATATGTGTTAGGTACTTTGTCACTCTGCCTCACCCACAGCCTGAGATTGTAATAGACATAGACCATGTCATTAAGGCGGTGGACATCTAACATGTACGAGGGCCATTTGTCATTAGAGGATGATGTCCCTGGGCATAAAATAAAATTAATGAAATTATAAAATATTAAAATTCTAATTTGAACATTTCTAACCTATTGCGCTTCTTAGAGTGTATTTTTTCAAAGACACTCCAGTTGCGCTCACACCCAGAAGAGCTACAAGTTTGAGCACCCGAATGGCAAGTTTTTGTAACTATAGGACTCTTCTACCATAGTTTTCCCACCACACATCTACAACAAATAAATGGAAAGGAAAGATAATGAATCATATTTTCATCGATTGACAAATAGATAGAAAGGAAAGACATTGAAATTTGAAAGTTTGAAACAAATTTTACTTGTAGCTTACCTAGCATCCTAGTGGTCTTGTCTTGGATAGCTATATCATAACCAAATGTCCCAACACTCAACTTATATATCTCCATTTGTTTGGAAATCTCCGCGTGTTCAGCAAGAGTCAACACCATCCTCTAAACACATTGGAAAAATCCATCCATAACCTCTGCATCAAATCAAAACCACAGGCATAACAGTATGCATGGTTGAGGTAGAGCCATGTTGCATGAATCGAACAATGGAGAGTATCATTCCATCGCTCATCAATCACACTCCATATCTCGACTCATCTAGCGAATCTCTCCTCCCCCTTGTCCTCATAGTACTAATGGATAGCTTCCTTGGCCCTATCCATAGCCTCATACAAGTAGCCCATTACAGGTTTGTCACCATCAACCAAGCAAAGGACCTTTACCAAAGGTTCATTAATGGCACACAACTCCTACACTCCCATGCAAAAACTTTGATTGTGTCTCACAAGTTGGGTTATGGCTTGCCCATTGTTAGCACACTTTTTGACCCCTAGATCAGATCTGAAATAAAGCAAAATCAGCGGTAAAAAGGGTCTAATTGTAGGAGGAAATGCCTTGGGTGTCACCGTCAAGTCCACTCTCTGTTTGGGCTGGTGCGTGCCAACCTCAGGGGGGTGTCCCTAGGTTTCTTCCTGCTGGTGTAAACCTCGAAAATCTGCAATCAAATCAGAAAAAACAGCAGCAAGAAAAGTTTTATTGGCTGCAATTAGACAACCAAGACAATAACCGAATTGAATTTTAAGTTTATTTGGAGGAATCCCTGCAGCGTTAGCTTTAAGAAAATAAATAGAAATAAAAAGAAACACAACTAAACAGTAGAGTAGTACCAAAATAAAGGGGTAGAACTCATAATCCTGCGTAAAACATCAAACACCATACCAACAAACATGAAGCTCAATAAGAACATAACACTACTTTATTCTTCCTCTTGCCAAAGGGCTGATTGCACCACTAAACACAAGTACAAAAACTGGTAGAGTATTGATCCTCACACAAAGACTAAAAGCTAGAGAGAGAGTATCTATTGTTGCTGCTGAAGAATGTTATGTCTTGTTCCCAAGAGTAGGCCAGCAGGGAGTGACTTATTAGTCTATTTGTTCCCGTAGACTATAGTCAGGCACAAACAAGGAACAAGAGGAGAAATAAGGATGATTTGGTGGCTAAACAATGAATTAAGCCAAAAAGCATATGAAAAGTCACTTAAGCCTAAGTCAACGAAGAAATAGAATGAAAAGGTGTTAAAGGGGGACTTAATTAATTAATTACTCACCTTGGGAGGAAAAACGCCTAGCTTAAGTGATGTCAATGGTGAATTAGATCGGGAAGAGTATAAAGGGAGGAATTTGACCTAATTCCTGATTATTTTATGATTTGATGTTGATATATTTGCAGAGGAGGAGAAAATCGACCCCCTTGTTGTTTTGAGGATTTATGGAGGAAACCACCACCATTGATCAGTTTCGGTGTTGAGAGACACACCCTAGCCTATCAGAGATACCATCCAGGTATTTCACCATGCATTTCAGGTATCCAATTCAGTGACTGTGCAGCTCAGCAAGTGAGGGCGCAAGGGTTAGAGAGAGGGTTTGTCTGACCGCACGAGACAGTTCAGTATTTTACAGACTCCTTCCGACCCATTAGAGATCTAGCCAGGGCGCACCTTTTGAGCCACCATTCATCAGTTTCCGACAATGGAATCTCCCAAAACGCAGCAAACAGTCAATTAGGGCATAGCGCTTGAGGAAGCACATTTGGGGTTCCAGGGGGTATTCTGGAGTAGATCCGAGGAAACCCTTCCGACCCATTACAGAGGAGGCCAGGATGATTGTTTCAAGTTATACATCATCAGATTCCGCCGGTGGAATAACTAGGGCGCACTCCAACAACCTAGGAGGTGCGCAAACCCCTAGGGGGTGACATCCGAAGCTTTAGAGGTCGGATCTTCAGTCCGACAGTCACTAGGATCAACCTAGAGGCCAGGGCGCTTCTTTTGAGACAGTTTCCATTCCATTCCGACAGGTACCGCCATCAAGGCAAGTTTTCCAATATCTACAATAGTTACCGTGAGCTTCTAGACTGTGTTTTGTCGATCAATCTGTGCATGCACAAATCAGCCTTCATTCTTCTGATCACGAGTATTTCTTGTTAGTTGATTTGTATTACAGTGACGATCCATGAGATCTAACTGATGACTAGTAAATCTGTTTCCAACTTATTATTGTATTTCCTGCTTTTTTCTCATTATATATATCAATGAATTGTGTTGTCCTTCCTTTCACATGCATTATCTTTATACTGCTAAAACACTAAATGAATGAAACACACATGCGAAAATCACTAAGCATGTTCACACATTAACTTAAACGCATCCAAAAACCCCCAGAGTATCAGATCTCAGTGACAAAACAGTAGTTCAGCAGTAGATATCCGGATCAGTTGGATCAGGGATATTTCAGTGGTATCAAAGCCTTCTTCCTGCCAGCCTGTGAAGAAGTGCTTCTCATGACCCCATGATTCCGGGAATAGGTGAAGAATACCCAGAGGGCCGAGGACATATTGGGGATGAGTACATTCAGTACCGCAGAGGTCATAGCAGAGATAGGAGAGATAGAAACCGAAGGGATTACACTCCCTTCCACACTCAGTCAGATACAGAGCCAGATATAGAGGACAAAGAGCACATCAGTTTGGACACAGAGGTCGAGATAGAGAGGACTATGGGTGACAGGCGTGAGACACTTGAGGGCAGGGGGAAAGGCCCTGAGACACATGTTGACAGTACGCAGGCCATGCTGAATGACCTAGCTAAAGGACAGAGGAACATGATGAATGCCATACAGCATATGGCTATCAGTCCACAGATGCTCCACCATAGCATGAGCATTATAGGTGCCAACGTCGCAGGAGGGGCGAGTGGTTCAAGAGGACACCAGGGAGGTGGGGCCAGTGGCTCCAGTGGATCTTAGGGCGGAGCTAGTCCACACCCTTCACCAGTCCGAGCCTACATATTGTCTGGGAGGATTCCCCGACCTTTATACCCACAGTTCCAGGGAGGACAACCATTGGGACAGCCAAGACAGGCAGGAGGATAGTCGGGTCAGGGACAGGTGGTGCCACAGGATCCGTTCGGGGAGTACAAGAGAGACTACTTGGCACTAGGACCGGAGTTCCATGCAGACATGAGTTTGATGGACTATTGTTCGATCAGATATCGAAACAGATCCCGGGAGGCACAGAGAGGTAATGGGCAAATGTACAACATGGATTTCATCAAGAAAGTGGGAAAGATGAACATTCCTACTTTCGACGGATCACCACGTTGCTCAGCTCAGGCATGGGTACAGAAGCTTGACACATATTTCAAGCTTAACCCAATGACAGAGTCAAAAGATATCAGCTTCGCCACCTTGCACTTGGAGGGGGAGGCCCACGAGTGGTGGTACCATGTGCTGGTGACCTTGGGTCACAGCCACATTACTTCATATCTGGAGTTCACTAAGAGGTTGATGGAGAGATTTGACAGGAGAGATCCAGAGCTCCACTTCAGGGACCTTATGCAGTTGAGGTAGATCGGATCAGTTGAGGCCTTCATCACAGAGTTCCAGCGGAAGGCAATGGCCGTATCAGATATATCAGAGCACAGACTGGTGATGTTGTTCACTGAAGCATTGACAGAGCCATTGAGGGGTTGGGTTAAGGCTTTCACGCCTCACACCTTACAGGAGTCCATTGTGCGCACGAGAGACATGGGGGATTCAGCGCTAAAACCCAAAACCTTTACCAAACCCTTTGTACCGCAGAGAGACAAGGATCAGAGAAATCCTCAAAGCGAATGGAAGGGTAAGCCCAAGTTGGATGATGACACGAGACGAAAGTTGATGAGGAAGAATCTTTGCTTCTCCTGTAGAGACCCTTGGGTCCCAAGGCATAGATGCATGGGAAAGGGACAGATCCACTACATTGAAGTGGAATCAGGTAGCAAGGAGGATGAGGATATCAAAGCACAGGTTGATAGTGATTCAGAGGATGAGACCACACATGGGCCAAAGCAGCAGCCGAAGAAACCTCAGATACCGGCAGAGGCACCGCCCAAGGAGGAGACAAGACCTCGTAGAGAGGTGAAAGGGGAAACCATAGCAACCCTTTCAGGAGTACCCAGGTACAACACTCTCAAGCTCAATGGCCTTGTACAGGGGCAGCGCATGACTGCTTTAGTTGATGGTGGGGCCACCCACAATTTCATAGATGCGTCCTTGGTAGCCAGGAGGGGGTTATGCACGGAGGAGTTTGCGGGATTCCATGTGGCAGTGGCAGATGGATACACGATGACATGTTTGGACATGATCCCAAACTTAGAGGTCAAACTAGGCAACTACACCATGATAGATACCTTCTATGTAGTTGACCTATTAGATAGTGATGTCGTATTGGGGGTACAGTGGTTATATTCATTGGGGGAGATTGGGTTCAACTATCATACGTTGACCATGAGCTTCAAAGACGTCAGTGGATCGAGAGTGGCACTGAGAGGCATGTCTACAGGAGCACCACAAACAGTATCGGCAAAAAGCATGGAGCGGATCTTTCATCACGGTGATGTGGCCTATGCAGCAGAGCGTTTGATCACCACGCGGAAGGATTCAAAGGGCATGAGCATTACCATCCACAGATCAGAGAGCTTCTGAGTCAGTATGAGCCAGTGTTTGGGCCGATACCACCAGGGAAACCACTAGACAGGGGATTTGAGCACACGATCGAGTTGCAGGTAGGGGCTACATCGGTGATCACCGCGCCCTATAGGCACCCCAAGAGATTCAAGGACGAGATTGAGAAAGCAATCAAAGAATTGCTTGCGATGGGGCACATCAGGCCCAGCATGAGTCCTTTTACATCTTCAGTCGTTCTGGTACTGAAGAAGGATGGCACGTTGCGGATGTGCATCGATTACAGAGCACTCAACAAGAAAACGATCAAGAATAGGTACCCCATTCCACGCATAGATGAGTTGATGGACGAGTTACATGGGGCAGTTTTCTTCACCAAGATTGATCTGCGGTCAGGATATCATCAGATCAGCATCAGGGAGCAGTATATAGAGAAGACAACATTCAGATGTCATTTCGAACATTCAGATGTCATTTCGGACATTCAGATGTCATTTCGGACATTTTGAGTTCTTGGTCTTGCTGTTTGGATTGACCAACACACCTGCCACTTTCCAATCTTGCATGAACCACATCTTCAGAGGGCAGTTGAGGAAATACCTTATGGTATTCTTCGATGATATATTGATCTACAGCAGGACGTGGGATGAGCATCTGACACATTTGGAGGAGGTCTTGGGCATTATGCAGGCACAGTCATTATATGCCAAGGAGTACAAATGTGAGTTTGGCATGAGAGAACTACTGTACTTGGGGCATATCATCAGTGAGCAAAGTACAGGTTCATCAGGAGAAGATCGGGGTCATTTCGGATTGGCCAACACCCAAGAAACTCACGGAGCTGAGAGGATTCTTTGGGTTATGCAGTTACTACAGGGAGTTCGTCAGAGGCTTTTCACAGTTGGGAGCACCACGCACAGATTTGACCAAGAAGGGCGCCTTTCAGTGGACAGAGGAAGCACAATAGACATTTGAGAAAATGACGGAGGTTATGAGCACATGATCTGTTCTAGCCCTTTCGTATTTCTCACAGTCGTTCGTCTTAGAGTGCAACGCATTAGGGGTGGGAATTGGAGCAATTTTGATGCAGGGAGGCCACCCCATTGTGCTTGAGAGCAGGAAGCTCAACGAGTCCGAGAGACTCTATCCTATTTACGGCAAGGAAATGCTAGCAATCATGCATGTCTTAACCAAATTCAAGCAGTATCTGGTAGGTAGCAGATTTGTAGTGAAGATTGATCACAACAGTCTCAAGTATTTCCTGGATTACAAAGACCTTAATGAGAGACAGTAGAAGTGGGTCTCAAAGATCCAAGCCTTTGACTTTGACATTGAGTATGTCAAGGGGAAGAGTAATGTCGTAGCAGATGCCTTGTCCAGGAGGCCACCAGGGTGTTCGATGATGGACGTTTGCACAGATTGGAAAGCACAATTGTTGGTGGAGTACTCCAAAAACAAATTTTCTTGTGAGGTGATGGATGGACAGGTGGTTGATGATAGATACCGGGTTTTAGATGACCTTATTTTCTACAAGGACCGGATCTACTTGGTTCCAGAATCTACCTTGAAGGGGAAGATTCTGAAGGTGTGTCAAGATTCGCCTACAGCCGGGCATCAAGGGTACTTCAAAACGTATAGGCAGGCAGATCAGGGAGAGATTCTCATAGAAGGGTCTCAAGGATGATGTACTAAAACACATCCGGGAGTGCACGACTTGTCAACAAAACAAGTCCAAGCAGACACACCCCACGAGGTTACTACAGCCTCTACCCATTCCAGAGCAGAAATGGGAGAGCATTTCTATGGATTTCATTACAAGCCTTCCTTGAGTGCAGGGCAAGGACTGTATATTTTTTGTGGTCGACAGACTGACCAAATTTGCACATTTCTTTGCCATACCCACGGACTACAAGGCCATACAGGTAGCAAAGTTTTTTTCAGAGGTATTACGGTTGCACGACTTACCCAGGAAGACAGTCAGTGATAGAGATGGGCGCTTCATCGGTGCGTTTTGGCAGGAGCTTTTTCGATTGGCAGGCACAGAGCTAGCCACTAGTACCAGCTACCACCCACAGACAGATGGACAGACAGAGATCATCAACAAATGGGTGGAGGGGTATCTAAGGAACTATGTAGGAGGTCAGCAGCGCACATGGGTGAGATGGTTGCACATGGGTGAGTATTGCTACAACACGACTTACCATATGTCTATTAGAATGTCACCATTCAGAGTTATGTATGGATACGATGAACCCTCTTTTGTGGAGACTGTGTTTGGGGATAGCAGGGTCCCGGGGGGGCAAATACTGGGTGGAGGAGAGCCAGAGGATTCTACGGGCAGTGAAGGAAAACTTGAAGGCAGCTCAGGACCAGCAGAAGATCTATGCGGACAAGCAGAGGGTAGAGCACAGTTTCGAGGTAGGGGACTTGATTTTTCTACGGTTACATCCATACAAATAGTCCTCCTTGAAGAGAAGCGGAGCAGAGAAGCTGAAGCCGAAATTTTATGGGCCATACAGAGTCATCAGGAGGGTAGGCGAGGTGGCATGCAAGCTAGAGCTACCGGAGGGTAGCAAGATTCATAACGTCTTTCACATTTCTTACCTTAAAAAGGCAGTGGGACAGCAGGTCAGCATTTCAGAGGAATTGCCATCCTTGGATGAGGAGGGCTAATTGGAGCTAGTGACGGAAGAGGTGCTCGAGCAGAGAGAGCACAGGTTGAGGAGCAGGGTCATCAGGGAGTGCTTGGTTAGATGGGGGGGTCTTCCAGTGGAGGATGCCACATGGGAGGGAGAGCATATTTTGCAGCACCCTGGATTGATGTTGCTTGAGGACAAGCAATCTCGGGAAGGGAGGACTGTGATGTCTCGTTCCCAAGAGTAGGCCAATAGGGAGTGACTTAGTAGTCTATTTGTTCTCGTAGACTATAGTTAGGCACAAACAGAGAACAAGAGGAGAAATAAGGGTGATTTGGTGGCTAAACGATGAATTAAGCCAAAAAGCATAGGAAAAGTCACTTAATCCTAAGTCAACGAAGAAATAGAATGAAAAGGTGTTAAAGGGGGACTTAATTAACTAATTACTCACCTTAGGAGGAAAAGTGCCTAGCTTAAGTGATGTCAATGGTGAATTAGATCGGGAAAAGTATAAAGGGAGGAATTCGACCTAATTCCTCATTATGTTATGATTTGATGTTGAGATATTTGCAAAGGAGGAGGAAATCAACCCCCTTATTGTTTTGTGGATTTCTAGAGGAAACCACCACCATTGATCGGTTTCGGTGTTGAGAGTCACACCCTAGCCTATTGTAGATACCATCCACGTATTTTACCGTGCATTTCAGGTATCCAGTTCAGTGACTGCGCAGCCCAGCCAGTGAGGGCGCAAGGGTTAGAGAGAGGGTTTGTGTGGCCGCACGAGACAATTCAGTTTTTTGCAGATTACTTCCGACCCATTAGAGAACTAGCCAGGGCGCACCTTTTGAGCCACCAGTCGTCAGTTTCTGATGGTGGAATCTCCCAAAACGCAACAAACAGACAGTTAGGGCGCAGCTCTTGAGGAAGCACATTTGGGGTTCCAGGGGGTATTCCGGAGCAAATTCGAAAAAACCCTTCCGACCCATTACAGAGGAGGCCAGGACAATTGTTTTGAGTCATACATCATCAGATTCCGTCGGTGGAATCACTAGGGTGCACTCCCACAACCCAGGAGGTGCGCAAACCCCCAGGGGGTGACATCCGGAGCTTCAGAGGTCGAATCTTTAGTCCGACAGTCACTAGGATCAGCCTAGAGGCCAGGACGCTTCTTTTGAGATAGTTTCCAGCCCATTCCGACGGGTATCGCCATCAGGGCAAGTTTTCCAGTATCTGCAGCAGTTACCGTGAGCTTTCGGACTGCGTTTTTTCAATCTATCCGTGCATGCACAGATCAGCCTTCATTCTTTTGATCACGGGTATTTCTTGTTCGTTGATTTGTATTCCAGTGACGATCCATGAGATCTAACTGATGACTAGTATATCTTCTTCCAACTTATTATTGTATTTCCTGCTTTTCCCTCATTATATATATCAGTGAGTTGTGTTGTCCTTCCTTTCGCATGCATTATCTTTATACTGCTAAAACACTAAATGAATGAAACACACATGCGAAAATCACCAAGCATGTTCACACATTAACTTAAACACATCCATAAACCCCCGGAGTATCAAATCTCAGTGACAAAACAGTAGTTCAGCAGTAGATATCCGGCTCAGCTGGATTAGGGATATTTCAAAGAAATCGACCATGAGTAATGAGGAGGAGCCTCCAATATATAAACCAAGAGGGCGCATAAGAGTGTCCAAAATAAGGGATAAAGCCAAACGCATGGGCTAAAAATAAGAGAATGCATGCTAAAAACTCATGAGATAATAAAGGAAGGTGCATGCATGAGAATAGGAAAATGGAAGTAAGGCGTATGAGTAACAATAGATGACGCATAGTATGATGGAAGGATTAATGCGTGTGTGGAAGTTAATTTAAGGCGCATAAGAAGAAAGGAGAATGATACATGTGCTAAGAAAGGGGGGTGCATGATAAGATGCATGCACATGGAGAGGAACATGAATATGTCGGAAAGGATAAGATACATGCGCACGTGTGAGGAGATGGGAGTGTGAGAATATAGAAGTGGAGTGAGACATGCACATGAGAAGGGGGAGAAACACGCCAAAAGGATGTAAGGAGGCGCATAATTTCAAGGAAACATGTGCTTTAAAGGAAGAAAGATGTGTTAAATAGAGAAAATACGTTAAATAAGGGAGAGAAGTGTAAAAATAGGGATTGTTATCGCACAGTTTGTATTTATAGTAATAGGTCAGAAGATAAAGGGATAAACTCGCGCAACAGGAATCAATCCCACCCAATGTCACCTCAATGGGATGGTTCTTTCTATTATGGGTGGTAAAGCCCAAGGGAGACGTCCCTAGTGACCTGGAGCTTTGAGAAGGTGAAGGATGATAAGGCAAAAGTGTAAATCCCCTCTCACAAGTCACCACCGAGCAGAAGATCCGGCTAAACATCCAATAATAAGAAGTAACCAAAGAAGAAGAAAAGCACCTGTCCAGGACAAAGCAACAAGAAACTTATACGTGCAAACCTTGGTTAGTACTTCATGTATCAAAGATCATCTACTAAATTCAACATATAAGCAATTATAACAATAAATATTGACGAAGTCAATGTTTGTCAATACAGCAATGAAATAATATCACTCCACCAATAAATACCAAAATGATGTAGCAATCAATATATCCAATCAATCCCTCATTCAATAAATGCTTTAAACACCACTCAATTGCTTATAAAATGAAACGTTGTTGCATCAAGATGAAATAACCAAGGGTGACGTCAGCATTCTAGGGTTAGTAGGTTAGGATTAGTGTAGTTAGGGTTTCAATTTTAAAAGAAGTTTGAAATTGTTTGGATCCAATTCTACTTCAACACTGGAGGTCTTAGATCAGTGCCTTAGGGTTTAATGGAGTCAATAAGAAGGATGCAAGAGATGAAGGAGGGTGACTAAAGACTGGAGGGAAAGGTTCTGAAGTGTTGCAATAGCAGGGCTTCAGAAACGAAACCCTAGGGGAGAGAGGCTCACTCCGGTGTTGCTAAAGCAAGGCCTCGTGCTCTCTCCTCCTTCTTTAGATCAAATTGGCAAAACGGCTAGCTGAAGATAAAGCAAAGACAACCAAANTTCAGAAACGAAACCCTAGGGGAGAGAGGCTCACTCCGGTGTTGCTAAAGCAAGGCCTCGTGCTCTCTCCTCCTTCTTTAGATCAAATTGGCAAAACGGCTAGCTGAAGATAAAGCAAAGACAACCAAAGCATGAGGGTTTGATGAGGCAAGGTGTTGCTACAACAAGGCCTTTTCAGCAAACCCTAGAATTGTACGGCCCTGGTGTAGAAGAACTAGGCCAAGGACGTCTCACTCTCTTTGGCTTCTAGATAGTACGGCTAGCTCAGGGAGAAGAAGAAATGAGAGTGTAGCTATGGCTAGGCTCTCTCTTCCTTCTTCAATGGCTGAAAATTCCTCTATCAGGGGACATGAGACAAGGACCAATTAAATGTGCTTGTCACCTAGGGTTTTGATTCAGCAAATTTATAAGTAATGTGCAAGAAATTTAAACTACAACCATTCAATAAGAAGTTTTGCAGAAAAAACACTTACAATTCATGAAGAAACAACCATGCAAACCCTAGTTGTAACACCTTCCTTCAAGAGAAACACCATAAATGCCAAAAAAAATCTTCCTTCAACAAGTGCGCCTCTCTTAAAATAGCCAAAAACCCCAATAGGGCACTAAAATCAGACCTCACTAATGAGTGAGTGATGAATGATGATAAAATGAGAGTCAAAACCCTCAATATATAGTGTATCAATGACCTAATTTAACTTTTTAGGTCATAAAAAGGCCGACAAGGCCAAAATACCAAAATAATATTGTTTTACATTAAATGTTCACTTTAAAACCCTAATTGAGCAAAAAGTGAGACGTCACCCCTTCTAAGGGAGACGTTATCCCCTTTTAGGGAAAATACAACAATAAAGAGCAAAACATTAGCCCTCTTTGGGCCTCTCCATCATGCCACACGTGCCAACTGCCCTGTCACACTGCCACACACTCAAGATGACGTCATGAGCCCATAGGTGACGTCCTAGGCAAACGTTTCACTGGAAGTGGGTCAATCCCCCTAGGCCGAGCTCTGCCAAAGTGCCTCTGATGGAACGTCCTCTTCTTCTCTGGTGCAAAACCCTGATCAACCATCATCCTGTCTCTGCCCCCTGATGGGGTCTCAACATCCATCTGGTGGGCACTTCAGCCCCATGGAGGTCTGAACTGATCATCTCCCCATGTTTATCGGTCCAAATGGTACCTGTCCGTCGGGCATGGTCCTGCACATCAAAAGCTACGCCCTCCATGGGCTCATCAGTCACAGGGATCATAGCAATGTCAATCACATTTCATCATCAATATTATTAAACATATGGATAAAACCCCTAATATATCTGTTTTCAATAGCTCAAAGGCATTACAAAAACCTGCAATACAAGATTGGAGAAAAAGACAAGACGTCCTATTGGCCTAGTATCCACAAGAAAAGGAAAGTTTCCAGGAAGATTTCATCCAAGCCATGCAAGTGAGGTGATGTGGCTAGGGGATGTCCAGACATGTGGGTGCAGTGAGGGTCAAGGATGCATAATGTTATCTGTGGGTGCCTTTGTAGAAGGCGAGTTGTACCTGTCATGGATGCACTTTTTACAAGCCCGTTTTTTGCCTTTATTCTTTTTCTTGCTTTATTCTTTTATTTTGCTTTTTCTTTTTTTATTCAAGGGCTAACCAGAGGACAGTGCCTTGGCATGGTGACCAGAGCTGACAGTGTTACCCACAAGTACTTTCACAGAGATGAGAAGGTTGGCTCGTGATGAGACCCCCTTTCCCTTGGCCATGCAACCAAAGGTCATTGCCCTGGTGTGGTAACTAGATGGTGGCAATGTCATACTGCTAGGTACCCACGAACCTAATAGGCTGGCTCATGATGAGACCCCCTATCCTCTAACTAGGTCTTGTTTGTTATTTTTCGGGTCCCTCCTGTTTCTTGCTGAGATGCTTTTTATTGCCTTCTCAAGGATCCCTGGGCGAAGCATCTCGAGGTTTCATTTTAGGCTTTTGTCTTTTACCAGCTGCTTTTACCTTCTAGGCCTTTAGCCCCTTCTCCCCACGAGATAAGGTGCAATCCTACAAATAGGTCAACCAAATGCCTGGACAAGGGGAATGGGATAAATGAGCGGGAGACAAGATGAAACAGTGGTGCTATGATGGGAGCAAACGATGGCTCTTCAGAAATTCCCCAATGGCAAACCAAAACCTATGGGCACAGGCTTGCTAGGGCACCCTGTCAATTCCCCCAAGCATGGTCAAGTGGGCTAATGTAAGATCCAAGCAGTTGTTAGAGATAAAAGGAATTTGATGCATATATTTAAAGGTTTCAATGATCAAAAGTAACACATACCATGATACCTGGACCAATTACCTCATGGAGCAAGAACTTCTTCTGATACAAGACCACGCCGATGGTGATGGATGTTGTTGCTGCTGACAAGACAAAGCTGATGGAAGAAGAAAAAGATGGGCCCTCCAGGGCCATGCTCAGGTCAATCCTGCTCTCGGTACTCCATGTCTAGGATCTGTGGGCCTCGAGACATGATCTCCTAGTTATCCCTAAAAATCGGGGATAACAGGGATCAAGCGCATGGAGAAGGGAATCATGAGCTAAGTATAGGGAGTGCGCCCAAAAGTAGGGGGAGCGCTAATAAATAGGGAGTAATGTGGGATATGCACTAGAATTTAGGAATTTTAGGAGAAAAAATAGGGATAAATGCTAAATAATAGGGATGAAGGAGAGTTAAGTGTAAGAAAGGGGATGAAAAGTGGGAGAAAGAGAAAATAACTCTTTTAGTTAACTCCACATGCCAACTAGCAATGCCAACTCATCATATGCCTTGCTTTTCTCATGAAGTGCGCCACATATCCTCATGCAATGATGCACCACATGACACACTCTGATACCGTCACATGTAGAAATCTAGACCTCCCACTTGTCAACCTGCATTGAAATCACAATTTCTATATATAGAAATGCTAAAAATAGCAGTCCGGACTCTGACCTAAAAAATAGGAAAAGTCCAAATATGTCTGGAATACCACTAAGGAGAACCCTGTCAATTATAGAATGTCTAAAAATAGAATCTCATCACATGTCAATGAAAATATACTCATCGGATTCGATTTTCAATGGGGAACCCAAATATGTGATCAGAATCATCATCTGAGGCCTAGAACTCCAACTACTAAAAATAGTAAATTGCTCGGATGCCATCTGGAAAAGGCTCATTGGAATGATGAGCTCGCAAGAACTCTGAATTTGTGATCAAAATTGCCATGCAGACCTTCGATCTGTCTCCTAAAAAGTAGGGAATATGCTAAAAATAGACATCTCTCTCTATCCCTGAAAACTTGTGCAAACTTCTATCTGTGAAACAAGGAACACTACCAAACCAATCTTGTACCTGCACTCATATGGGNATGCAGACCTTCGATCTGTCTCCTAAAAAGTAGGGAATATGCTAAAAATAGACATCTCTCTCTATCCCTGAAAACTTGTGCAAACTTCTATCTGTGAAACAAGGAACACTACCAAACCAATCTTGTACCTGCACTCATATGGGAACCAACCTTGGCTCATGCCAAGCTATCTCTGGGAAAAATATATGAATGCCAGCCAAATAAATCATGTTGGCTCCTAACCCTTAGAATTTGCACATGGGAAAATCCATGGGTTAACACCCATCCACTTTAGTGTTGTAGACACAAGCATTCCACGCATTTGAAAAACACATCCTCTACAACTCCAACATAGAATTGTGGAGAGATTGAAGAGAAATGACACATGATTGCAAGACGAACCAACTCCTTGTTCCCTGCGAATTGTCTCATGAGTGTAAGAACAAATGTGTGACTATATATATATATATATATATATATATATATAGAGAGAGAGAGAGAGAGAGAGAGAGAGAGATTGTGACACTCCTAGCTGAATCAACAATTTCCTTGATCCAAGGAATTTTTCCATGTCCTCTAATATCAAATCAATTCAATGGGCGACATGAGTCCAATATAAGATCCGATACCTCTTCATAAGCAACTTGCCAGCAGCAACATAATTAGCAGCATTGTCCATGATGACTTAGACAACATATTGTGGACCTATCTCTCGGATCAAGCCATCCAACAACTCACATAGTAATTGTGCACATTTAACATACACAAATGCATCAATAGATTTGATAAACATTGTCCCCCTAGGAAAATTATCCAAAAATTTGAGAATGGAGCTGCCTTTCCCATCTGTCCAACCATCTCACATAACGGTGCATCTGATGATCTCCCATGATTCCCTAAGCTCACCCAATCTCTTTGTGCAATTATCCTTTTCCCCTTGAGGGGGCCCTCTCAAGTCATTATAGGAAGGTCCCTTGTACCCAAAACCAACAATAGCAACAGCTTCAAACATGGAATGGTAGAATGGGTTGTTCTTAGCAATGTTGAATGGAATGTCACTGCAAAAAAACATCTTGCCACAATCTTGTTGGCCTCCTCCTCCTTTGTTTTAACTATCAATCGAGTAGAAGGTTGTCCCCTAGGAAGTGACCTTGGAAAAAAGAAAGGTGAGGACGTTGAGGGGCTGGGCATTTTGGAAGGTGAGCCCAAGGATTGGCTTTCCCCTACCCCTAAGAAACTTGCATTTTATTTTGAAGCTCAATCCCCATTTCTTCCCTCTAATCTCTCTTCCTAATCATATCAAAAAATGATTGATTTGCAATATGGACAATTTTTGGTATCCATGTGACTTTGAAAGTTAAAGCAAAGCCTTAAAGGCGGTGCACTAACCAACTAAGCCAACACCTCACTCTCCCCACTTCGATGATGGGCAAATACCCACTTCATTCCCTAGGATTTTGGCAAGGTGGTATTTCAAGCAATTGATTCCAACAAACATTTCCATTCCACATATCTTGCAATTCAGCCTCATTCTATCATGGCCATCATATGGTAGACCATAATCCCACATTGGGTCCAATCGCTTTGGCATTTTGAAGTTTGTAGAGCACTAATTAAAATTTTAAACCTATGGCACAAGACAAATGGGGAAATTCAGAATCCACATCCACAAAAAACTTAAAGAATGTTGCAACTAAAATATCATAGCTACATAAATGTTAAATCTCCCATTAAAAAAGGGCAAGAAGAGGTATATCTAATGGACATTGCAAACCCTATACTAAATCTTGAAAAACAAAGAAAATAAAGGCATAAATTTTTCAAAATACCTAGGAATACGTATATGGTAGATTTGAGTAAATCCCCACTCAACAAAAGCTCAGTTGATGGCAATGAAAACTATAGATTTCCCCTTGTTTGCTTGATGGAAAATGGTCACAGTATCCTCGAAGTTCAATCCCCTTAGTAACTTTTGTAAAATGAGGTTAAAAAACCCAAAAACACAGTTTAAAGTGGGTCGGATCTCGGCAAGGTGATAATTTCCATCGTCTCACGATAAATAAGGAAATTATCACAAAAATTTCAAAACTTGAATTTATCGCAATAAATATTGACAATATTATCGTCGAGATGGATCTTGGCAATATTGTCGTGATAATGGCAATATTATCGCAATAACTGTAACACCGATCTATACTAGGAGGTAAAGTGAAGAAGTAGTTGCAACAATTGTTGGAGTATGGAGTCATAAGACCAAGTACAACACCTTGTGGGTCACCCATCATCATAGTAGCTAAGAAGCATGGATGTTGGAGAAAGTGTATTGACTACAGATATTTTAGCAATATTATCCTCAAGAATTGGGACATGTTGACGAAGATAAATGACTTGTTCAACCAATTGGAACATGCAAAATACTTCACCAAATTGGAGATTGAATCGGGATACCATCAAGTGCAAGTCAATAAACAAGTCACCCAAAAGACCACACCTTCAAGACAAGCCAACATTTATATGAATGGTTAAGTAACACCCTTTGATTTATGTAATGCACCAATGATTCATGCAATGCACCAACTACATTTATGTATTTGATGAATGATGTATTGCACCCCACACCCCTACCTAGATTCATTTGTGGTAGTGTGCTTGGATGATATATTAATTTTAGGCTCTGCTTGGGAAGAGCGTATCTCACAACAATTGATGCAGATGTTAGACAATTTTGAGGAAACATTAGTTGTTGGAAAACCTTAATACATGTAAGTATGCCCAACAATCACTAGTGTACATGGAGTATGTGATTAGTGGAGGCAAACTCGAGATTGATCCTACAAAGATGAAGGCCATCATCAACTCACTAACTCCTACTAGTGTTACTGAAGGAAGTTCGTGGGAGCATCCCAATACCATCGAAAGTTCATAGAATCATTTTTAGTGTGGCCTACTACTTCACGATTTAAAACTAGTGGCAAGATTTTTCAATGGGGAAAGAATCAGGAGAAGGATATTGAAGAACTAAAACATAAGATCAATTGAGCACCAACCTTGGCATTGTTCAATTTACATTATCCCTTCAAAGTGGAGACAAATGCGAGTGTGCCTTGGGAAAAATCCTAATGCAAGGATGTTAGTCGGTTGATTATCATTCTAAGTTGTTTCACAAAGCAATCCTAAACTACCCTACATATGCAAGGAGCTCTAAGCCTTAGTACAAGTCGTTCACAACTGGAAGTAGTATCTAATGGGCAAGGAGACCATAATCCACACTATTGAAATTAGTTCAGCTGCAAGAGCCATTCTCCGGGACGATGGCATAAGACCCTAGCTAAGGACTAGGGCCCCCAGTGCACTCCTGGGGTTTCTTGGTTTGGGACCAAGCAGCGAGAGCCATGGCAAAAGACCCTAGTGAGGGCCCCCAGTATATGACTAGGGTTCTTGGTCTAGGACAAAGAAGTAAGTCCCTAGATTTGTTCTAGCGCCCCTGGATGTGTTCCAGGGAATCCTTGCCCGGTGCTTGGATTGATCCTTGGATGTGTTCCTTGGTGGATGATCTAAGTCCCTAGATGTGTTCTAGGGCCCCTAGATGTGTTCCAGAGAACCCTTGCTCAACACATGGGTTGATCCTTGGTCTTGTACCTTGGTGGATAAGACCCTAGATGTGTTCTAGGGCCCCCAGATGTGTTTTGGGGCAACCTAGTCTTGGACCAGGTAGATCTTGGTTTACTTACCAAGATGTGATGATGTGTGATCCTCTTCCTCTCTCCCGAGACGGTCCATGAGACCTAGGAGTAGCTAAGAAGATGGACATGACCACATTGTTGATGTACCCTCTTATGCAGTGATGATAAAAGTTTATAAGTCATTATGAGATTTATGTGGACATGGTTTGCCATTGAGGACCCCCTTGACTTTGTCTTAAAGTTCTCCCTTGCTTGATTTTCATTTCCCTCTTATTTTATGTGGTGTTGGGGTTTTTATAAGTCACTTTGACTTATTTGACATTTAATTAATATTTATATTAATTAAATTGTCATTATTTCAATTATTTTATTTTAGCCCTAACCCCTTTCTTAGGTATAAAAGAAACCCTCCCCCTCTCATTTTTACACACTCACTCACTCCTCACTCTCCTATTGTTGCGGCTACCTCAGTTGCTTTCTCTTGGTGATGGTGTGGCCCCTCCTTTGGATTCTTTGTTTCAGATCTGAGGTAATTTACTTGGACTTGTTGTTGATAGGGAGCTTCATCCTTTTGTCTGTTGGTATATGAGGTGTCTGTGGTGTCTCGCTTGACTATCGGACCAGTATAAAGGAGCCACGGACCTGATAAAGGTACCGCAACCCTTCCTCTTGGTTGTCGCTAACTGTGTTCAGGCTCCTGTGAGTGTTTATCTCCTTGTTGTCCCTCCTATGGGTGTTTTCTGTGTTGTCTACCTTTGCTGTTGAAGAGTTTTGCTGTCCCAGTTGTTGAAGAGTTTCGTTGTCCCTGTTGTGGAGGGTCTTGTTGTCTCATTTGTGGAGGTTTTGTTGTGGAGTGTTTGCTATCCCAATTGTTGTTGTTGAATTCTATAGTCTCAGCTATGGACAGCAGTTAAGTATCCTTCTACAGCCTTGCTTGTGGTCCTGTTATCCTCGATTTTTAGGGATAACTAGGAGATCATGTCTCGAGGCCCACAGGTCCTAGACATGGAGTACCAAGAGCAGGATTGACCTGAACATGGCCTTGGAGGGCCCATCCTTTTCTTCTTCCATCAGCTTTGTCTTGTCAGCAGCAGCAGCATCCATCACCATCGACTTGGTCTTATATCAGAAGAGGTTCTTGCTCCATGAGGTAATTGGTCCAGGTATCATGGTATGTGTCACTTTTGATCATTGAAACCTTTAAATATATGCATTTGATTCGTTTTATCTCTAACAACTGCTTGGATCTTACATTAGCCTACATGACCATGCTTGGGGAAATTGACTGGGTGCCCTAGCAAGCCTGTGCCCATAGGTCTTGGTTTGCCACTTGGGGGATTTCTGAAAAGTCATCATCTGCTCCCATCATAGCACCACTGTTTCATCTTATCACCCGCTCATCTATCCCATTCCCCTTGTCTGGGCATTGGGTTGACCTATTTGTAGGATTGCACCTTATCTCGTGGGAAGAAGGAGCTAAAGGCCCAGAAGGTAAAAGCAGCTGGTAAAAAACAAAAGCCTAGAAATGAAACCTCGAGATGCTTCGCCCAGGGATCCCCAAGAAGGCAATAAAAGGCCTCTCAGCAAGATACAAGCGGGACCCGGAAAATAACAAACAAGACCTAGTCAGAGGATAGGGGGTCTCATCACAAGCCAACCTATTAGGTTCATGGGTACCTAACAGTATGACATTGCCACCATCTGGTTACCACGCCAGGGCAGTGACCTTTGGTTGCATGGCCAAGGGAAAGGGGGTCTCATCACAAGGTAGCCTTCTCATCTCTGTGAAAGTACTTGTGGGTAACACTGTCAGCTCTGGTCACCATGCCAAGACAGTGTCCTCAGGTTAGCCCTTGAATAAAAAGAAAAAGAAGAAGAAAAAGAAAATAAAAGAATAAAGCAAGAAAAGAATGAAGGCAAGAACAGGCTTGGAAAAAATGCATCCATGACAGGTACAGCTCGCCTTCTACAAAGGCACCCACAGATAACATTATGCATCCTTGGCCCTCACTGCACCCATGTGTTTGTACATCCCCTAGCCACATCACCTCACTTACATTGCTTGGATGAAATCTTCCTGGAAACTTTCCTTTTCTTGTGGACACTAACCCAGTAGGATGTCTTGTCTTTTTCTCCAATCTTGTATTGTAGGTTTTTGTAATGTCTTTGAGCTATTGACTGATGTATTAGGGTTTTTATGCATATGTTTAATAATATTGATGATGAGATGTGATTAACATTGCTATGATCCCAATGACTGATGAGCCCATGGAGGACGTAGCTTTTGATGTGCAGGACCATGCCCGACAGAAAGGTACCATTTGGACCGGTACACATGGGGAGATGACCAGTTCGGACCTCCATGGGGCTGAAGAGCCCACCAAATGGATGTTGAGAACCCATCAAGGGGTAGAGAGAGGATGGAGATGGATCAAGGCTTTTGCACTAGAAAGGAAGAGGACATTCCATCAGAGGCACTCCGGCAGGACTAGACCTGGGGGGAATGACCCCTTTTCAGTGGAACGCCAGCCTTGGAAGGCTTGGGACATCTCCATCTTCACCGTGACGTCATCCAGCTTCATGGATTCTTTTGGAGGCAGACTAGGCAGCAGTGGCACGTGTGGCATGTTGGAGAGGCCCCTGGGAAGCTAACGTTTTGCTCCTTGGTGTCTCATTTTCCCTAGAGAGGGCTAGCGCCTCCCTTGAAGGGGCTTTTACTCTCATTTTTACTTGATTAGGGCTTTTTACTTAGCATTTAATGTAAAAACAGTATGATTTTGACATTATGGCCTTGTTGGCCTTTTTATGACCTAAAAGGTAAAATTAGGTCATTGATACACTATATATTGAGGGTTTTGA